>JARQST010000715.1:144567-218570 GCA_030142225.1 Pachycephus smyrnensis
TTACGTCACTTCCATTTCTAGTCAAGCCCTACATATACTGTGAATCCGGACGAAATCGGTGATGACGAGTAGCCGGCTTCCCCTTGTTAGAAGGAGATCACCAAACGTTCGAGTCACCGATTTTATTGAAATTTTGCACATTTGTAGTAGTCCATTAAGACAATATAATGTGCAAATACTAGTACCCACCTCTTTGGCGTTTTCGAAAAAATCGACGGAAAAATTTAACGCGTCGCTTATATATCGGTGGTTGCAACTATAGCCACGAGCCGGAAGCGGCTCAATGGTTATCGCTCTGGCTTCGTAACCGCGTGGTCGCTGGTTCGAATTCAATTTTTATTCTGTGGACTTTCAATTTTTCACATTTTTGCATATCCTATGTTATTTGAAGATGAAATAAAGGAAAATCGAATGGTATTTGCATAAATTTTATTTCAAAATATTCATGATATTTAAAATTATCAAGAAGTGAATACCTGCAAATGGACATATTTTTATTCATTAACAGAATGAGTTGACAATGTATTACGACAGAGCTCTACATAAAAAATACTTATCAAATACTCTATTATGTCCGGGTGAGAAATCAGGTCCTACATTCGCGTTCTATAATTGCATACCAAAGATCCAATAAGTGGGACCTGGTTTATATCACATAGGGACCTTTGAAAGCAACTATCTCGCATATGGCCTCCAGGTTTAGGGAGAGCGAGATGAACCTTCCAGGGCTATACGTGTATAAAAAATGTTTAGGCAATAATTCGAACTGTCGGAGATAGCGCCGGAATGCACACATGCGGATCAGCCGCCTGCATTTCCAATTTTTATTACTTTTCGCCGAAACCCTTACCCATCTCTTAATCCAACCCCATAACCACCCGTCTCCACCAATCCTGATCCACTAAATCCTACAACCCCATGCAAAGTACCCCGCAAAAAATTCCTACTCCAATGACCTGTCTTCTTCAACTACCACGTACGCTTTTCCAGGAAATTTCTATAGATGCACCAATAGCAACAGTCTTACAGTCTACCCCATAAATCCACCCCTGCTTACTAACGTACGCTAAGTCTGCACTAAGATCACTCTTATTCTCCGCTGAACCGTCGCCTAGACAATACAACTAGTTTGCTCATTGCATGTCTGTTTAAATAAACTTGTTTCGGTTTCAATGTATTTAGTCCTTCGTTTTCATCTCATCTTTCATTTCGCTATTTCAATTTGGTTAATCACGGTTTGTTCCAATCACTCCCTGGCAGTGCGTCATCGAATATCAAGGTAAGCAAATAGTTATTATTTCATCCGGTGAAGGAATTTCCTATTTTTAAAAATGCTTTGTTCGGTGATCGGAACTTTTTCAATTACTGAGTATTTATCTGGTGGCGGTACCCATTTTTGTTGTCATTATCCAAATCACCCCTCACTCCGTGATTATTAGCGTAGCCCGATTCTGAGTAATGTGCGAAAGCATTGACTCAAAAAAGGGCACTATTACGTTCGGTAAAGGCACCAGACTAGGTAAATTGGCCTTCGTTCTGGTTCGGACGAAACAGCTCAATACATAATAATTATTGAATAATCCTCATGTTCACATTAATCTTTGAAAGTGCTCGGACTTGTTGCAGGATGATATGTGGCAGGATGATACTGATCATATATATACACAAAACATAAATTGAATCGGCATCTACTGTCCCCAGGTCGGAAATCCAGCTGCAAAGCAACTCCTTGCTTGGAACTGCACGTGTTAATACTTCACTTCTCGGTAATTTTAAATATTATGAATATTTCGAAATAAAATTCATGCAAATACAATTCGATTTTCGTTTATTTCATCTTTAAATAACATTAGGCTGAAAAAATGTGAAAAAATTGAAAGTTTGCAAAAATCATGGGATTCGAACTAACGAGCACGCGGTTACGAAGTCAGAGCGATAACCACTGAGCCGCTGTCGGCTCGTGGCTATGGTTGCAACGCACCGATATATAAGAGTAAAACTTCTCTGACCCGGCGACGAGGGCTCGTAGCAGCCATTATTTGGCTCACAGGCATATACAAATATTCCTGTAGCATCTCAAAGTATAAATAAAGACATTTGTAACATTTAAAATTTGTACACCTAATATTTTCGAAAAAAATTCCCAAAAATCATGATTTTTTGAGGGCTCTATACCGAAATGCTCCCTGAAGAAGTTCGTCGTCATCTTTCAAGACTTTTGTCATCCTTCAAGGCTTTTGTCATCCTTGCTGGTAAAAACGTCAAAATCTTACGTCCGCCGCAACCCCCCCCCCCCCCCCGGATCCTGTTGCCCGCCAACATTATACCCCACCTAGAGAAAGGCCAAGGGCCCCCAAAATTGTAAGCGATCCTAGGCAACATGCGTTACCTAGGATAAGTCATATATAATTAGTTACGTATTAATTACTGAATATCATAGGATCATATACGGTACTCCATACTCTCTCACATTTTACAGAAACACACCTACACAATAACACCCACCAGTGGATGAGTGGGATAAGAGAGAAAAACCAAAGAACATGCGAATAAGAATAACGTGGACTATAGTGCTGAATGAGATACCTAGAAATGAGTTTGAATCAGGGCATCGCACCCGCTGCACTTCGGAACCACGCGACTCCAGCCTCTTTCCCCTGTCTTGTCAACTAACCTCACCACCAAGCTACAACGCAAATCCGCTACCTAAGGATTTCAGGGCCCCCATCACGCCACTGTCGCGATGCACCCGAAATTCCAGCAGGGTATAAAGTCCAATAGTATGAACGCTTAGATTTGCAAATATCCTCTCCCGATACAGAACCCATCGATGAATTAGCTATCGAACAGCAGTTACCCACCAACCTTCCTGCACGGAAGTTACTGATAAACCCTCTTCCAGAACAGTCATCCCTACGGAGTCTTCAGCCGATAGTAAAGTGCCAGTAAAGTGTCGTACCGATCAAAATACTCTAGGGCCGTTTTGATAGGGCTTACTCTAGGGCCGAGCGAAAAGTGCTTCACTTCAGTGCCAATACGTCCACGCGAAAAAAATTCATTTCTTGGTGTTTCATCGAAACCACCCGTCTAGCGCAGGTGTCCACCTTAGGGCTGGAACAAGAAAGTCTCTCTATCCAAACCAGCATCTCGAAATTAACTACTTGATTGCGGACCAGAGTGTCGCGTCATCTCTCTCTCTCTTCTCCCGATCATCCATTGGTAAGTAACTCATTTTAATTAAATGTAAGCATTGCATATGTATTGTAAACCAAATCACAAGTTGACGATCACACTCTCTACCTTCCGAATGTATTGATTTATCTATGTGGAATTACTTCATTGTTTTGTATCTTGAGTTGTATCATTTTCACTGGATCTTATTTTGATTATATTCATTATAGTAAGTCAAATCATATATTTCTCTTATAATTTCAAACCCTAAGTTATCTCCATATCACTTCCAACATATTCCCCCGTCATTCATGTAATTAAGGGAATCTACTCATTCAAGTATCTTCACTCGTCAGTTGTGAACCTCATCTTATTCATCGACCAAGGAACATAGACGCAAGTAGACGTGCTTTAGCACCTTAAACCGGCAAGAACCCAATACCTTTTACGTGATCTCTCTGATCGAATCTCTATGCTTAATCCCTAATGCTCCTGCATCCGGTCGTGCACGTATAGGACGCAAAAAAAAAACTGCTTTCTTTGTCAAGGATCAGTCTTGCTCCAAATTTGGTTTGAACCCTTCTCATCCTGGTTATTTTGTATTATTTTGAGGCTCCAATTCCGCAAATTTCTTTATAGGAAGAAACTCATCCAAACAACCGATTTCGTTGATTTTTGAAAAATCCGATTTTACTCAATTTAGGTTAAGTTTCTTCAAATTCCTCACGAGATTGTCACTACTTGTATTGTGGTTCTAAATAAGAATCACGAGTTGACTATCGGAATCGGGGATTTTGGAAGTCGGATAATTTTGGGATTCGTCGTCAAGTAAAAAGTTAGAACTTACACTCTTGTAACAAAGTGAAATAATTTATTAACAAAACAACTAAACTTAAGTCACACTATTTCAAAGGTTCGGTTTAAGAGTTTTCTCGAGATCGAAGAGTACGACGACGAGGTTAGTGCTCAGACTATATTACCGAGGTAATGCTTCACTCGAATCTCTACAACTCCGTCTGACGTGCCGTAAAGCCGTCAGTCGTATTATAGTAATGGTATGGAATTTGGAGAGCCGTATTACTTAAGGCTTTATCTCTATATTTCCTCAATTATATCTCCTTTTTTTTCATACTTTTTGGACTGGAATGTGCAGCGTCAATGCCTCGCTAAACCCCGTAGGTTCTGACGTGGGGCATATTCTCAATTCCCAACACTCGAATTAAACGTTTAATTCCTTTAATATCAAGTCTATTATCATCGGTCGAAGGCAAACACTCGTTTAATAAGAAATTGCATTCAGCTCTCGCTTTTATACAGCGAGCCCTTCTTTGTTATTGCTGTTACTATAGCCCTACACCAAAAATGTCCATAAGGCTCTTAGGATGTTAATATCAATCCTGCCCTTGAGAATACACAAGTGGACCGAGGATCGCTCCCTTGCGGAATTACGTTGCGCGCGCTCTTATCTCCTTCGAGTAACTTGACACTGACAATAACACTCGGACAAAGGCTCCGCAAAAATTCTTGTACATCGGTGCACGATTGCACGAATGTTAGTGTGGGGGGGAGAGGCCAATTTTAAAAGAAAAAGCCGAGGCGTTTGCGAAATCGCTCGGTCACGAAAAGTTTAGGGCCAGCAATGGATGGCTGGAAAAATCTGAAAAGAGACACAATATTGCTTTCCGAAAACTGTGTAGCGAGAGTGCCAGTGTGAAGATGACGTTTGCAGTGAGTGGAATACCAAGTTAAAACTCCTGTTGAAAGATTATGAACCACAGGATGTGTTCACCGCGGTTGAAACTGCACTCTTGTACAAATGTCTTCCTGATAAGACATTGACGTTCAAAAATGAAAAGAGTCACGGAGGTAAACATAGCAAAGAACGAGTCACTGTGTTATTAGCAGCGAATATGACAGGGGCCTAAAAACTCAAGCGCCTATTCATTGGAAAATCGAAAAAGCCACGGTGTTTTGCGGGTTGCAATTCCTTCCCTCTGGACTACACTGCCAATAAAAAGGCATGGTTGAACGCAAAATTATTCACAGAGTGGCTAGTCAAGATCGACAATTAAATGAAAAAAGCCAAGCGTAAGATTCTTTTATTTATAGACAATTGTACAGCGCATAATACCATTCCTGCATCGCTCCAGTGCGTGAAAGTACAGTTTCTGCCGCCCAACACTACATCAAAACTGCAACCTTTGCATCAAGGAATCATTAAAAATTTCAAAACCCTGTACAGAAAGGAAGTTGTAAGACAAATTATATCGGACATAGAATATGGGAAAAAAATCTCCATCGGTATACTACAGACAATGCGAATGGTAGATAAATCACGGAGAAACGTAACTAAGAAGACAATCGAAAATTGTTTCAAGACATGTGGATTTTGCTCACAAGCTGAAGATAATCTTGAAGAAGAACCAGAGCCTGTTTTAAATGACAACTTCGAAGCAGAGTGGACTGAAATTTTGACCCTATAACGCCGAAAATGTAACATTTGAAGATTTTGTACATTTTGATGACGAGGTTGCCGTTACCGGATCATTGACAGACTCGGACAATGTTGATTCAGTCAGCAAAAATACACACAACGATGATGTGGACGAAGACGAGAATGACGAGGAGCCTTTTGTTGCTGAACTACCAGTGTCAGTTAAGCAGACCAAGGCTGCTCTCACCGCGGTTCGAACTTTCATAGAAAAATCTAACAACATTGATGATAACGTCTTCGCAGCTCTATTCACGATTGAAAATGCAATTCACTGTCAGCATAAGGTAAAGCAGAGTAAAATAATAGATTTTTTCAAAAAACCTGTAACCGATTGTGAGTGAACAACCATAGCCTACCATGTATGCAATATGAAGTTATTGATAATATAAGTACTGTACCGTACTGTCGCTTGTGTGTGGAAAATTTTTACAAAAATACGTTTCATTTTTTGAATACATATTGTATAAATTGTATTTATGTCTGTACTACGTCCTAAATTAAAGATTATCTCCACTATATTTGGCGAATTTTTACGAGCCTCTATGAATCGAATATTGTTTCGGTTACCCTCTATAACTCGAAAACTTCGATAAAACGAAACCTCTCTTACTCGAAGAAATTAATTCTGCCCCTGAAATTTGAGTTAGCGAGGTTCGACTGTATTCGTATTTTCAAATAAGGCACAAGTCTCCCGTTGCTTATTGCAACAATTTCAACTTCAATCCGCATTTCGCTTATTTATGAACCGATTTTGCTGAAATTTGAAATTATTTATTTACTCCCTTTTTTGCCCTTTTAGGGGTTGAATTAAAAAAAAACGTTCTTAGTGAGCGCTTATGTCATACATCCTTCAAATCTCAAGATCCTAGGGTCAGCGGTTTCGATTATGCGTTGATGAGTCAGTGAGGACACTTAGCTTTATATTTTAACCCTTTGCGGACGGGACTGTCTAACGCCTGAGAGTACCGTCTGAACGAGAGGTTTTGGGAGTGTTTGGTGGGAAAGTGATATACGCTTGAAGATTCGGTTATAACACATCAATTTTATTATACGTAAACAAACTTCTGCTAAATGATGGACAGGATATTCATTAATAATTTATTAATGATATTAACTTTAATTTGTTGTTTTAAAATTCCAGAACGGTAAAAAAGCTTGGGCTGCTGTCCGCAGACACGCGTCCGCAAAGGGTTAAGATTTTGTAACTTCAAGGTTCTCTATTTCTTTTTTCGTAGCCCCTGTGAATTTCTGGTTTTCACCACACCGTAAAATATAGATTAATTAAAAAATAAAAAGATTTTATATTACTGTTACATCCCAACCCAAAATTTCAATATAATTAACTATTATTATCTTATTACTAGCATGACCTCATTTTATTTACCATCAGGACACTGAACCCAGTCGCTTGCTACAGTCAGCAACACCTGCCATCACTTTACGCGCAGCGACAAACTCCGCACTGCAAGCCGCGCTCTCGGACATTAACCCAGGCATTGCACATTAACAGCAATGCACTAGCTCCCTCTAATAGAGCTACATAAGGAGCCTCGACTTGACATTAGGCAATCAGTAGCGACCGTCTAGATCACTCCGCAAGAGCCAAACTTCTGTTCGTAGACCCGCATTAGCCATCGGTTCGACACCTTAGGGCCAGACTGCCTCACCACCTTAGAGCACTCAGCGAGGTAGAGTCTGCGAGCCGACCATAAGTATATCGGTAACCGCAGTCATGTTAATACGCGCCATCAGGAATCACGTTACACGCGATGACGCGCTGCGCTCACTAAGAGTGACAAACAGACACACTACCTACCTGCCTTACCCTCGCATACGCTAGGCTTTGTATTTATCCTCGTTACTCCCTAATATACCGTATGTCCCATCCTAAGTAGGACACCTGAAGTTGCCGCGTTCGAGAGCGAGTTCCCCCCTCGTTTTCGCGCAAAAATCTAGTGACATCGGCCAGCGATCAAAATTTTGACAGTTTCGACATGTGTCACAAAAGTAGACAATAACCCAAAAGTGCAGGGACAGGTTATTTGAAATAATCACATCTACCGAAGAACTTATTCTTCTGTATGGTAAGTAGGTAGATTATTAACCTTTAGAAGGCCGCGGTGGCCACTATAGTGGCCAGAAACAGATTCTAGTATAACATGCAAATTAAGATGAATCACAGGAAAATATGTATGTTGTATCCTTTACAGATAATGAATTTTAGTTTCGTTTTACTGCAGCACGTAAGGACTTCAACTACGATGTCTCCATGTAATTTAATACCTCTGCGACTTCCCATGTCCAAGCTACAGTATCCTCCTCAATCCTGGATCCTCCCAAAAATATGTAAGAGCTTAAAGTAGACAAAAATAGAATTGCAAAGACATGTATCGCCTTATTTTGTCCACAGAACGTCCACACCAAATTGCAGTCCTTTCCGACTTCCGGTGTTCAAGATACAGTATTCCCTCTCAATCCTGGATGATGTGAAAATACGTAAGAATTAAACATGGCTTTAAAAAGAATCGCCAAGACATGTATCGCCATATTCCGTCCCCAGAACGTCTACACCAAATTGCAGCCCTTTTCCTCTTCCGGTGTGCAAGATACAGCATCTTCGCCAATCCTGAACCTTCCCAAAAATACGTAAAACTTCAAAGTGGACAAAATAGAAATCGCAAAGACATGTATCGGTTTACTTCATCCCCAGAATGTTCACACCAATTTGCAGCTCTCTGCAACTTCCCGTGTCCAAGTTACAGCATCCTCACCGATCCTGGAACTTCCTAAAAATACGTAAAATTTGAAAATGGACTAAAAAGAAAAGGCAAAGACATGTATCGGCTCATTTCATCTCCAGAACGTCCACGCCAAATTATATATATGTTTATAATATAAACAGCAGTATTAACACAAAAGAGTAGTGAAGACGTTACAGAAAATTTTGCAGATACAATTAAAATGATGAGCTAGTGCCAAATCATATAATAAGTAGATATTATAGTGACCTATTATGTACTTGGCATTGTAATATGATTTCAATATTTTTTTTATCTTGAACGATAAAGTAAGATAGAAATATTAGTTGTTTTTTTAAAGAGAGGAATTCACAGCAATCCTGTACTTGGCGAAGCTTTTTACACGACAGTGTTTTTGGGGCATTGTGCTGTCATTAGTAAGTTGAAGAAGCAGAGAGAATTAAAGAGAATTTCCAAAAAGATCCGAAAACGATTCATCAGGATTTTAAAAATATGTATGTCTTGAGAAGACGTTGGAAGGATCCTCAATGGCAGTGTCCTCACGAGGACGTTATTCTTGCCAGTCATTTGGAAAAATTCCTTGCACATTCTTTTTTTGGCTACCGTCTCTTTCGCGATGGTTATCGGATTTGTTATCTTGTTTTCAAAAGATAATGTACTGGACTCAAGAAAGATTAAGTTAAGAAGGAATCTGATACGACCATCTATAAAACGACAAGATATTTTGGATTTTTAAAAAATTGGATATTGGCTTTGTAATTGGATGACAAATTTATATACATACCAAAATGTCGCTCAGACATAAGTACTTCGACATTTTTTCAAAATTCATTCAAACATATTTTTCAAATTATACCATTGCCTTCATTCAGATAAAAATCCTGTCCATGAATGGCGAAAAATTCACGGATAAAGTTCTCATAAAGCAAGACGATATCAATTTCTTCGAGTCAGATTGCAGTACCGTAATTTTTGGAATTTCCGAAAAACATATTATATTGTGGCAAATGAGAAATGACATCAGAATGACATTTTGGAATGAACATACAATTTTTTGATCTTACCGACGTCTTGGACTGCATTCCACTAACGTACATATCTGATAATTGTCCTTGGCTATTACATGACGTATATTATCCGTCCTGTCACGGTAACCCCGGCTAATCACAATTAGCTGGAAAACCTTTCTCCACCTTTGGACACTCCTGGAAAATCACTAAAATTTCCTGATCCATCTCAGTCGTGGGAAATGGGATTTCCACATCCGTGTTATGGAAGTTCCTGCTTCGTTAGCGTTGTTCATACTACGAGATACAACTTCCGCTTGTTCATCCTGAATCCTGACGAAAATGAAACCTTGATCGAGGACCATAGGAAGCATTTGTACGATCCGATGAAATTTATTAAAAAAAATACACAATCATTAGGAGAGAGAAAAAAATGGTATTTTTCAATTTTCCAGATTTTGCGGTGTGCAAGATACAAACACAGAGAATTATATTTCCTTCGGTTTTGGATATGATAATCACCATTCGATTTTTATTAGTCCAGAAAATGCATGCTTGTACGCATTTGCATGGAGTAATTAATTAAACTAATATACACACCACTCTTAATTCATTAATTATATAGTTATTCAATATCCCATAACTAAATACGCCTGTTTTGATATGTCTGACAGCCCTTACAGTCACGAACACATGTACAATTATGATCACAGATCAACTGGAGCCGTTTTATTGAAACTAAAAGTGAACAATATTTCAAAATTGTTAGTATACATTTTCAAAATTGGCCAAGGTAACTATTTTGCTACTAAAATTTTGTATAATCGATTTCAGCCAAGTTCACTAACGCGGAATCCGAATTAAAACTTCCACCGGAAATAAATCAACAATCTTACTTGGTAAGATTTCAGTGGTTCGAAAATTGGGCAACAGTAGCCATAACGAGTCGAGATTTTTCGAAAACATGGTACAGATCATGTTCCAATTACAGTAAAATAAGCGAACTTCTGTGGACAAATAATTGGCACGATTCGTCAGGATATAGCGATGTCCTAGCGTCAGGATTTAACGATGGGAAAACCTTAACAACAGTTACAGGATACAGAAACAAGTTAACAACTTCAAGAATCGTACTCGTTCACAAAGGACTACCAAAAGTTTATCCTCTGACCCCTGAAACATGCTGAGTTACAGAATTTCTGTATTGGGACAAGAGATCTGAAGTATGAGACCTAAGAAATCTCGAAAAATTCTCCCAAAAATTGAATCAATTATATCCCTAATAAAGCAATGGAATTTCTATCGATCCATCAGAGTCTCTACTATCTAACAGTGCCAAGTTCGGATCCAGGAGAACGTCACTTGTACAGGTGTTCATTAAACCACAAAAAATCTGTCAGTAACCGCTGTCTATCCTGTCTCAGTGATAACCGGATGAGATCTGATCCATCAGGTTGGCCAACGTGTCAATTTTCATTAGTAACCTTCTCTCCCAAGGGAACTTACTATCTACTTAACTGTCTTGATGATATAAATGATAATGCAACATCAAAATTAATCATACTTACAGTACCAATTATTTTAGGCAACTATAAGATACCAGAGACCATGATGGTTCAGACGAGTACCAATAGAATAGTGAAAGGAATTGATAAATGACACGACGAACGTGTTTTAATTGATAATTTCCAAAAAGCATTATTTCGTTATTACGAGTGTCCAATTGCTGATGGAAAATACAAGGCAAGTATTTAAACCTTAAACATTCATTAATGTGGGCCTAAAAGTATTAGTAAATAACAAGTTAAAGGCTAAACACATAACAGTGTAAAAGATAAATTTCCGGTTTAAAAAATCCTTCCTTTCTATTGATAGGCCAGAATAAAATTGACCCTACCAGCTGACTTTAATCATTATAGGCATTATCCTGTAATTATGGGAGTAGACGCTAGTGTTGATTCTCAGCTCGTAAACCGGAAATGGACATACGAGCTCGGTAAGTGTGCCTTTAAGGGGTTGAAACAAGTACCACATGCGTTAAGGGTAGTTAACTGGACTTACGGTTTCTTTTACGAGGTAAGAATCTTACGCTGCGATCACAAGACTTTACGTCTATGTAATGGCGTGGACTGGAAGTTGAGGATCTTGTTGAAGTTTTAAAGTGGATTACTTCAAACATACGTTTCATCGACCCCCAAAATATATTCGTACAGGGTGAACAATATGACGGTATGATCGCTATACTTATGTGATTAAAAGATTCAACCATGATAACTGCCGCTTGCGCTTATCATCCACCATTATTTTGGATCGGATGTACAGCTTACTTTGCTGAAAGTAATCTCGGTCTTCCTGGTATACAAGATAATTATTTGAGGTACTACCTACAATTTTTTATATATAATCGATCAGTTCATTTTCAATGTGTTTTTATAGATATGAAGCTATTAGTATTGGCAAAAAGGTTCATCGTTATCGTGATAAAAATTGTATTAATAGTCATGGATATGTGCAGAAACAGTGGTGGACATTCTCAGCAATTGTTTGCTATGCGATCAAATATGAATGATGAAACTTATTACTTCAATTATACCAACGTTAGTTAATTGCTTGATTTACTTCAATCATTCATAATTCTATTACTCAATTAATGCAATAGGCCATCGAATCGTACTACAGTTCGGAGTTTAAGCGTGGAAATCACTGGATACAATGTTGCGGTATGATGTTCAGTTATTTTGAGAAATTTTTGAGCGACGAATACAATACTCCACATGGTTAAAAATATTGTAACAGGTAATTGAATATAATTAGAACTTTTGTACGCTACGAAATTTATTAACACTTATAGATAAAATATAACATGCGTGATTCACTTAGAAGAAAATACAAATATCTAGTAGGAATATAGTTACAAATCACAATAGGAATTACGTGGTGAATTTGGATGACGTCGAGACGATGCTATGGTCATGAATACTTGACGATAATGGGCACTGTAAAAAGAATTTCATAAACGAATATATAACTGATAACAGTATCGATAGGGCTTTAGATAACCGACTACAAATTAAGATATTTGAGCGCTTTACTTGCAGTTGTTATAACGTGTAAATATTGGTAATTAATCATACATAAAGTGTACAATTAATTATTTGATAATTGTCGATCAAATGTCAATAGAAAACTCAAATACCTTAATTCCTTATATCGAATGCTTGTCAACCCTCATTTTATCTGAGTACCAGGTAAAGCACCATGATGTCCAGAACTGAAAACGATACATGCTCTTCTAACTACCGGATGAAGAAATTAAAGATAGGAGTGAACAAAAAATAAAAAGAGAATCAAAAAAAAGAAATCCAACCACAAATAGTCCATAAGTAATGAGTGGGTTAAAAACAAAATAACCAATTGTCTATTATCACATGAAATTCCATTAAACCATATGAGAGCAAAGGGTGCTGCTTTTGTTTTTGAGTGAAAAGTAATTAAAAATTCTAATTAATAGTATATGATACGTCCATCCTTACCGACTATACACAGGACAATCGTCAAGGTTATCCCGCCTACAATGATTCTTGCTTTAACATTTTGCATCCAGGCTTTTCTTTGCGCCTTTTTCGCTGCGTCCCGAAATTCATTTCCCGCCATTGATAAACGCTCACTTGCTGCTTGCAAATCCTCCATTCTATCTCCCCTCTCGATTACTTTCTGCATATTGTCCCGCATCACATCAGTCACTTCTCTTATCTGTATCCTGACACTTCGTGATACAAAATATTAGACGTTATACATTTTTTATTATAATATTGGTAGGCAGTGTTGCAAATTTTTTTATTTAGAAATATTAATACTTTACCTGTCTAGTTTTCCGTGAACTTGTACATCCTCTGTAGAAGTACTTGGACGACTAAGGTGATAAGAAAATTATTATCCTTGGGTATAAATTATCATTAATAATCTGCATTGCGGTTTACAGATTGTATTTAAACCATATTAGTTATTACTAAATAAAAAAAATTTTAAGTTTAAAGTTAGTAGGGAGTAGAAATGCTTGTGACTGATAAATTTCATTAGAGCAATGATAATAAAACGGTTTGAGCGCAACGCATAAAAGTAACTGATCACGCTGTTAAATTATATTACTGAAGGTCAATTTATTGGTTACGTACTTAAATAACATATCTTCATCAGGATCACTGTCATGTTCTAAAAGGGATTCCTGTGAAGTAAAATTTGAATATCAGTGAAATTTCCCGCCCGCAGCCATATTGATTTCAAGTAGCTGCCACTCTGCTTATTTGACAGCGTTGCTCACGTACCTTTTCAACCTCGTCTGCGGCTCTCAGGTCTTCTCCGGATAACGTTCGTCGGAATTTTGGTGGCATTTTTCTTTGGGGATGATTTCGCCACTGGGTGTATCTCCTTTAGTAAAATCTGAACTGCGTGATGCACGATATTTTACACGGGTTAATCACAAGATACAAACAAACCGGCAGCCATCTTTAGTATACTCTAATCGTGATTGACTTTCCTGTGAGAAAAGATTGCCGGCAGTTCGTGAGTAGTGATTCTACAGAAATCTTTAGATGTCCCTCAAATATTATTCTGTACCGAGTGAATCCCTCCGTAATAGCCGTCGGTAAAACAGGTTTGAAATATCCCGGAATGATTATGTGTCGGTAAAATATCTTCAGTCAACGTCGAAACGTACTTGTACCATCAGTCGATCTGGTACAGATATATTAACCCAGATAGCACGCTGACTCCACTGTGAAACAACGCAGTGATGTTGGGGGAGCCACTCTGGTGCCCAGGTAGTAGATATGCATGCTGATACCATTGTGTAGTACCAGGCAGTGGAATCATCTTGGCTTCACAATGAAATCATTTACAAGCCTTTTGGCCACGTCGTGGAGCCACAGTGCATTTAATGAGGTGCCACCGGAATTCAAAACGTGGAATATATTAACCTGAAATTTCATTTATTTTATTTAATTGAAAAAAATAATGAATATTAAAAGATAATTCATTTTATTACATAATTTATCATTTTTACATATTGAAAATACAATTTTATTTTTTTAGTAGAAATTTCTAATTCTTATTAATATTTTTAATAAGAATGTTCTAACTTTTACCACTGACAAACGGGAAATTCCAGCTGCCGCGTCTTACACCAAGTCTGCAAAAAGAGTTCCAGCTTTTCTCGATGTACTAAACTTTTCATTTTAGTTCTTTTGCTCGTCCACTGTTCCTCATTGTTCGTCTCTTCAGCCAGTAGATTTCCAGGTTCCAACGGCATCGATACTATGCTCGGTGCCTCTAAGATAATGTTCCTCAGGCACCAGTTCATTCAAAAATCTTGAAAAGAAGTAATCAAATTTTACATTTAACTGTAAGATAAAGGTGACATGATTGTAATTTATGCAAGTTATTACTTACAATATGCTTGAAGAGAATAAGTATAGCGATTCTATAGCAGCAAGCACGTTGCAATACTGAGAAGAGAACCGTTAAAGAACAGTGTTGTCATCCGGACCATTTCTACTGCTTGTTCGAAAAGAGAAATAAAGAAGTAAGGAAGGAAAAGGTATAGTAGTAGCAAAGTAAGGAATAGAGGTATAAATGTAAAGAAGAAGTAAGGAATAAAGAAGAATTAAGGAAATTAGGTCAAGAAGGAAGGGAGTTAATAAATGAAAAAAAGGAATAAAGAATTGAGGAAATAAGTAAAGAAAAAATCAAAAAGGAAGTAAATAACGAAAGAAGGAAGGACAGAAGTAAAGAGTTAAAAGAGAAATAAGGAAGGAAAGGAATGGATAAGACGAAAGCATCCAACAGACCAGTATAGGAGACCGGCTCGTGGAAGAATAAGTGCTCCGAGCCCAAGCACCCCCTTATGTGCTCCCTCTCGCCTCGGATTCTGCGCGACAAGTCTGTGCTCCGACAAATTTTGCAACTTCCAGTACTTCTAAGTGTTCCTCGCCGTGGTTCCTAATTTCTAAGTGTTAATATAAAAATATATTAAATTAATTAATTATTTTAATATTTCAATAATTAAACTTTTTTAATATTTCAATTTGAGCTTAATCCATTTTCGAAATTTTACAAAGTTTGAATTTAACTTTATTCTATTCCGTATATTGTACGAGATTTTGATTTGGCCTTAATTCTATATTTTGAAGAAGTTTTGAAATTATATCATCTGTTTTCGGGCTAAGTGTTCACTGATAGTCAATGACAATTTCTTCTGTATAGCTGATTTCTTCCTTCTTCTTCCCGCGGCTTAGCCAGCCAGTCATAAATGACCAACATAGAAAACTTGCGCTACGAGTGGCGATAACTGGCACAACTAATTCGGACCTAAAATTCAGGCCACTTCCCAACATATGAACTTTCGTCTCCTGTCTAATTTTACTTTCTGGTAGAAGTACTGTGAGTCCACGGCATGGAACAACATGGAATCCGAGTGAATTCCACGCTGTGGCTTTACGGTGGTTCCAGCTTCTGCTTTACCAGCGGTTGATACCACTGTGACACTATTGTGTATCCACAGAGTGGTTCCACAGCATGACATAAACGTGACCACGGCAAGTTATCTGAAAACCTTTTGAATGCTGTGGACGCATAAATGCGCCCAACATAAGACGATTGCTGTAACATGTAGGCGCATATAGGGTGATTCACGATAAACGCACCAGCTGAAGGTGGTTCGACCATTGAAACCAAATGAACAGGCTTACTTCAGGTGATGCGTTTGTCGTGAATAACCCTGTATGCACTCAGCGCAAGAGGAGTGTAAGCGATTTAGGTATACTCTAGACAAAAGAACAACCAAAATCCGAAAGTATTATCATTGTCTCATTTCTGGGTTTTTAATTAATTTTACGACTACTTGGTTTGTCTATGACGCAGTTTATTATACAATTACAATATATTACTAATGGTATAATGTTAAATGATAATAATGAATGGGCAATAATAATCGTAATTAATAATAATGGCGTGTCTAGCGTTAACATTAACTCTTTTACGATTGATATGATTTTATTTATACACCACCAACGATTTCAAAATTCTAGAAATTCACCAATCACACTTCAGTGCCCCTGACGAGAAGAGCCACGCGGTAGGATAATAATAAAAATAAAAAAACAGATATTTCAATCTCGAAAACATCTTCTCGATCGAGGATAATAAAAATTCCGCGTCGCTTCTGCGTCACGAGCATCAAACACGCCCACAGTAATTTCACAACTCTTAGTACAAAATAATGAAACACTTTGAATTAGGATTCCTTGCCGTTCTTTTTTGGCTGTGTTTTTTTCCCCTTATCGTCTTACGAACTATTTTACCGTGCTCTTTTTTTTCTTCTTTAACCTTAACGTAACACATTTTTATCTTCACCGTCACTTTCCATTCACGCAATTCTTATTTTGTTCTTCGTATTATTATTCCTCAAAAATTCCATCTTGCGCTCGTAGCGTCGTATTCTAATAGAAAAAAGACATTCGTCTTGGCGTCGCGACGCCGCATCATACACATGTACTCCCTAATACGAATTATACATCAACCTTATTAAGATTTTACTTTTTAATCCTATATCTCTCGATAATAGTTTATAATTACTGTTTTCGCTAATTATTTGGCTATTGGTATACCAGAATGTGTGTGTGAGTGTGTATGTGTTTCTTTTTTTTTCCCCTTTAATCTCATTTACTTTCGTAATGACATCTAAAATTCCGTACACGAGTCGCAATTACATAGTGCATCAAATGTTAAATTACTAATCGATTACTCATATTTACAATGTTAGGAGGATTTTGGGTCCTTTTTATGTTTCTTGCGATTTCAAAAAATTTCCGCTGATAATCTTAAAATTTTCGAAACGCGAGTCACTATGTACAAGTGTACAATTTTTTCGTTGAGATCCCCAAGTACCGGAGCGAAAAAATGCCTGAAAACAAAATTACCATAAATTAAGATCAAGACGCAAAGTGGAAAAAAAAGCAGGATGGGACAAGGATAAAGATAAAGTAACAAGAAAAAAAATAAAAGACTGTCAAGAACCAACTGAAATCTCTATATCGTTTTTATTTTGAAATAATAAAAGTTAAAATTATAATGAAATAATATTAATAATAAATCATCGCTACGATAATGTCTCTAGTCGGGGTTGGCGGGGTTGTTAGAGGAAGGGTGGGTGGGAGGTGGTTGTTGTTGGAACGTTATACCCGCCATGAAATTTGACGAACATGGCGACCATACTTCATTAAGGGATGCTGCATTTTCAATCTTACTCCCGATATCAGCAATTCTCTTATCACTGATACAAGGATTTTCTTATAGCATAGGGCGCGGTAGGGGTAGTTTCGCTTTTCCTTCGTTAATTATCTACAACAAGACCTCTTTAGCGTAATTGCCAGCCGCTCAGTCGATTCGACCTTTCACCTCCAAAATTTTATCTATACTTTAAAAGTCCGTTTCTTTTTATCGCGTCGTCCAATGCGCGTCATTCACATCCACACACGATTCATACCTATACAAATACATGCTCCATTTTTTTTTAATTACAACCACTAATCACCTTTACATTTGCAGACACTCTCCACATACACACACACTCACACTCCATTCTCTCTCATTGACTGTCACAAGTCATTTGCACCTTCTCTCTCTCTCTCTCTCTCTCGCTCTCCCGCCTCTCATTCAATCTTCGTTTAGGAACTTTTGTTTCCATTTTACTATACTTGGTCCACGACTCTGGAATTCGATTCGCGCATTTGAAACTAAAGAAAAAAAAATAATAAAGAGCATAACCATGTAAACGACATATCACCCTTGCACGTATGCATAGACGCTTTACATACTCCATGCATTCTGTCAGGCTCTCATGCAAATATTCACAAAGGATGCCAACGCACATTGTCCTTCTCGGCACACGTCTACGCGGAGGAACAGTGAGTCCCATTTTTATAAAAAATCTCACAATGTACACGATAATAATAATTATTACATATTAATTAAAATGTTGGCTATCAGTGTAACGCGAAAAATTCGGCGGCACGATTTAAACGTCGCGCCAGACGCGTGATCATTACTCCCGTCTTTCTTCTAGTGTCTTCTATACCTTCTACTATTTACAATACATTTATTTATATATTTATATATGTATATATTTTATGTAACGTACAGTCAGATACGCGTGCTTACTGGTAGTATTGATATAGTCCCTATTTCTTTATTTTTTTTATATATAATTTATAGAGATGTTTATGCGCGGATTGTATACATATATATACACACTATATAAATATGCTGTATATATGTATATATACTTGTATGCTTGCCGTCCATAATGGTTGTTGCTCGTCGAAAGGCGATTATTAAATGAACCACAGAATTTCGTAACACCGGGCTACATTCACCACACGAGTTGAAAAATAAAAAGAGAAAGAAGAAGACATCGGTGATAAACTTTCTAATCGCAGCGATCCGATACTAGTTTTTTGGGTAAATTTACAGAAAAAAAATTGTCAGGAAATATGTGAAAACCGAAAAATTTGTACTTGTCCTAAATAGAAAAGATCGATTTAATGTATTATCAAGTGAACAATTAATTATTACGTATGGCGCGTGTCAATTTTATTTTTCTGGTAACCGATCCTGCAATCTTGTTTTCCTTTCATTTTTTTTTTCCTTTCAATTTTGACAATCGCAGTATCCGATCAGTCATTAATGTCAATTGACGATATTCGTTGTTAAATTTGAAATGATCTGTAGCATATGCGTCACTGTATTAGTACAAACTGATCGGATTGTTTTCATCGCGTTTCTATTAAAATGTACGTGACCCTGTTCTCACCACGCGGAGGACCTCGAATTTTTGTCGCTTCGGAGGTAAATAATTAATAAAGGGAAGTCAAGTTATTGGGGTATTCTGTACAAGTCAGGAGAAGAGGCTGATACGAGAAAGTAAGGGTTGGGTTCACAATTGCCTTGCTACAGCCCTGATTTGTCAAACCTTTCGCAAGAGACCTCCGCGAACAATGTATCCTATTTACAAAAATTGTTGTCGTCTGTCATTTCCTTTAATTCTATATAACAGCATTTGCAGAGAAAATGAAAAATTATTTCTTCTTTCATATAAAAAGGATCGGAGCGAATCGATTGGTTTATGATCTTCAGAGTGAAAGAGATAATCGTTCGATTCTTGAAAATGAACTTTGAGGTGACGTTTGAATTGCTTGGAATAACAATGAAAAATTACGTTTGATAAAATGCAAATTAATATACGTGAATTGTACGTAGATGTGATATACGGCCATTTCGAAACTTGTATTTCTTAATAAAAATAAAATTTCGAAACGGTCGTTAGTGTTTTTTTAGAAAATTCATTATTAATCGGAAAAGAATCAGTCGATCGTCTTATGCGCAATCGATTGTCTCCTTTCGGATTATTCGAACCTTCCAAAAAATATTTTCAAATTTCAAAAAAAACCTCGAAGCCGTCAAGATTCATAATATGAATGATCACAACTATTATACAGTTTGATAGCTACACAAAATAAGAAGAAAAAATACAAAGAATCAAAAGAATAGCTCTCGCACGGCACGCCGGAAGTCGCGTCGCATCGCTTAGGAACTTTATACTCTTGGAAGACTGTGAGTGTGTATTATTGACACTGAAGAGTCTAAAAGAGAGCCTCAATCGGTACGTTACGTATATATGTATACAGATTAATTAGAATAACGTTAAATTAAAAGGAAAAAGAAAACACTTTAAAATATCTCATTAGTCGCGAAAGCGTTATGTGAACCGTATGGGAATGAGAGTTAACATTGGACAGATGATGAATGTTGAAGAAGAAAATTGCAAAAAATTCGATTGTCCGATTGTACGTGAAAATTTACGAAAATCCTGATGGGCAAAAAGAAAAGAAAAAAAAAGGAAATGTTCACCGGATTAACGATAACATCATTTTGGTCTGTCATGGTATGTGAGTACCGAATAACAAATACGAATAATCATAAATAGATGGGGCAATAATAATAATGAAATAAAATAGAATAATTAATAGTTAATAATTAATACTTAATAGTTACAAATAGCGATAATAAGGTGGACAAGAAGTGGGTCTGGAACAGAAATAGGTACATTGTCTTGATAATTATTAATAACAATTAAATAAAGATTACGTAATTCGTTCTCTTAAGGTCGACTAAAGCCCTACGAGATCTTAGCCGTTACTATTCGTCTGGCGTATAGTACAGCCTGGCTTTCGCGTGAGAACGAGAAGAAGAAAGAAGATAAACGATAATTTTTTTTCAAAAAATAGAACGAATTTTTTTAAAAGAATGAGGGAACAGCCAGATGGATGAATGGCAACGTGTTTACATAGTCATGAAAAAAAAATTTGCTTAAAAAACATTTCCGAGCGACTCCCCACGTACCCTTTCTTTAGTGTTCTCTAATTAATCTTTTATCTCTTATCTTCCCGTTTCGCTTTCGTTTCGCACGTTCGATGGGATTATATTAAAAAAAAAGGCGCGTATCTTTGGGATCTTCCTTCTCGATTTGATATCGAATAATAATAATTAATGATAATGACGATACTAATAACCTTTTACTATCTATATACACAGTGATCGTTATTGTTATTCTGGGCGGACTCCAAGCCGGCTCAATTCACTGTTTCTTACTCATTTTTTGGATTCCACAATCTTGAATTGTTCGTTTCCTGCTTTTTCTCCAAATTTTCTCGCCTCTGGATATCCTCTTCATACGAGAGGATAGACTCTGGTTTCCGCAACAAAAAAAAACCAAAAAAACGGGGAATTCTGTGAGTTTCCGGCAAGAAGAGTCCAGAGTCTTCCCGTACCACCCGGAGTGTAATGCTCCGGCGATGAAGGAAAGAAAAAGAAAAAGAAAAAAAGAGACCGGTCTACCAATTAACGATAGAACTCGGGGAGATTGCACAAGCGTCGTTGTTGATGATGTTGATGTTGTTGCTGCTGCTGTTGGTGATGATGACGATGATGATGGTGATGATTATAGAGAGCGTCCCCCTGTTGGGCCGCAGGCTGGTGTCACTCGTGGGACTTACCACCGAGTGGATGATAATTACCGCCTGCCGAGGCGACCAGCGCCAACGGTAAGGGTGATCCTAAGGGTGCTGGATGAGGGTGGGAATGTCCCATCACCGAGGAATGTGTTGTGAGTGCCAATGGACTTCCGGACATCGAACTAGCAAGGGATGCGAAGACCGAAGGTGCCGGTGACGCCATTGTAGGACTGCCCATGGCCGCCGTGGGGGGGTTGATTCTCTTTTCCTTCTGCCGCCTGGAATAGTCGAAATGTATATTCCTCTCAAAATTTCTCATTAACGAAAATTAGACTAATGTCAAAGTCAAAATATCTATCGTATCTTACCTGTTGCAAAACCAGACTCGTACCACTTCCTTCTCCATGGCTAAACTGTCGGCCAGTATGGTGATCTCCTCAGAGGTGGGTTTAGGGTTCTGCATAAAAGCCTTCTCCAGGGCGACCCTTACACTGGTCTCTATAGACGTTCGCTTCTTCCGCCGTCTTCCTATTGCCTCGGGGGTCGTCAAGGGGTTGGAGAGGGAATTGGGGTTGTTGAGGGAATTGTCCGCATCCTCGAGCCACTTTTGCAGGAGGGGCTTGAGCTTGCACATGTTCTTGAAAGACAGATTAAGCGCCTCAAACCTATAAGCAAAAAATAATATTATTTTATATCTTTTCAGGGAAGACACTGCTGACAAAATCGGCCTAGAAATTCGCTTCACCTGGAGATCGTCGTCTGGGAAAAATCATTTCCATACAGTTTCCCCATAGCAAGGCCAACGTCACCCTGTGTGAAGCCAAGCTTGATCCGCCTCTGCTTGAACGTCTTGGCGAACTGCTCAAGCTCCTCCAGGTCCGTGGTCTCTTCAGGCGATGGTTCCAACCTGGTCGGAGGTGGTTTTACAGCAGGTGGCGTACCAGGGGGTGGTGGTGATCTTTGTTGAGCCAAATTCCTCCCCACTAAGCCACCTCCACCCTGTAGCGCTTGCTGCTTCTGCAGGGCCTGTAACTGCTGTGCTGCCTGCGCTACTGCTTGTTGAACCTGTAGGTAAAGAAACTACCCTTAATGCAACTGAACTTTTTATTCTTATTAATCAATTAATTATTTAATTAGTCTAGCGGTACAGATTGTTCAGTAATTTTCGAATGACTTTAAGCAACAATATATGTACATACTTGACACGAAGCAACGTGTACAAAAGATCTAGGGCTGTTAAACAATAATTCTGAACGACCTGTATACGACTGTACCTGCATGGACTGTGAGCGCGGATGACTTGGTCTCTGGGGGTAGCCACCGCTCTGCAACAGCCCCTGCAAGACGTCCATTTTATTATCGATACGCGGGTCTTGTCAAAATTATAATAAAAAATCCCTTATTTTCCTAGGATATGTTCAAGGGGTGCAATTCGTGTCTATGCTGTTTCTAGGGGGCGAGTTTGACGTCCACGACAATCACCTAGATGAACATGCTCCGGAGATTGGTGAGTGAGTGTCTACAGGTTGAAAGAGGGCGGTAAATCGATTATCTTCACCCTTTCCTTAACCGGCGGTTTCGACTTAAGGGTTGTCTGGAACGTGGCACCCTTTAGTAAAGGGTTTGCCTCGTCTCACGATTCGGTCGCGTGTCACACGGGGATAACGGGAGTTTATACTTATTTGTTGAGCCACCCTGTGGGTAGCTTTTAAATTTAGCCACGTGGCTGGGGATGCTACAGCACAGGTCTCGGATCTTCGTAACCCCTTTACCACCCTTTCTCTAAGGGCTCGTGTCTTTCTGGCGGTCGCGTGTCTAAAGAAACGTATTGCTAAAGGGGTTGTGGGAATTCCTTTGTAGGGTGGCCATTTTTATTCTGTATACAAATGTCTATACCTTATTGGCTAACTTATATAACATACAGTATAACATGTGGCTAAATATTATCTTTTTGGAAAAAACATATTCATGTAAACCATAATAATTAATACTAATTTCTAATTTTTTTGATATATAAAAGTTATTTTAGTAATTCACTCTCACTATTATTCTATCCAAAGTACCTTTAATATTTATGAAAAATAAAAGTTTCATTCCTAATGAAAATTGCCAGAGATTTTCATATTTATCAAAACCATAATTAACCCTTAATCATGAGTTGAAGTACCTCAAAATTCCCTATAAGTAGTACCACGTGTCCTTTATTCTCAGACAATCAAGTATACAAAAAAAATGTCACCCTTAATCTCTGCATAAGGTACCAATAGACAGGTATCTCATCACGAAGGGGTTGTTCAATACCATAAGGGTGCAGAGGACTATAAACTAAGTACCCAGTGGTAAGACACTTTTCATATAATAGAGTCAGGATGAAACCTTTATGGTGCAATCTGAATTCGATGTTGGGGCAGGTCATAGAAACCTTAAGGGAAGGATTGAACCTTCTTTTAGAGGTCGTGCGTGGTTTTCAAGGGTTGAGACAACAAAATACAAGGAAGGGTTTGCCAATGACTTTGTACGTTCATTCTTAGTCTTCCATGCGCACAGAAGAGAGTTTCACCCCACGAGCCACGTGTAACGAGACAAAAAAACTTTTTCAAGTGTAAGATGCCCATAGGGTCTTACCCGGATGGTATCGAGCTACTGCCTCTTTCAAATTCACTATAATAACCCTCACTCAATCGCACACCCTTAAAAGGAACCACCCCATTAATCTGTTAGATTCGATCCACCTTTCTTACCCCTATTCAAGTATACGTTGTTTCTTCTGAGACACAATACAAAGAATTTGGACCTACCCCAATGTATCGGTAGTTCATGTCATGGGTATTAAGATCCGACACTCGATATAGCCAGGATCGAAAATCGACACGTGGTGAAGAAAAAAAAGAAAGAACGGGAAAACTCTTTAAGGAGACGTGTACTACTGGTACAGAGTGATTCATTTCTAAGGAATGCTGATGGTTTCTTGCGAATAATCGATTATTTTAATCAGATAACGAAAGCTTTTACTTTTCTAGTTTCCGAATAATTCTAGAGAGTTTTTTTTTAATGCTGTAGGTAGTCGTCTAAGAAACTTCTTTTGTACGCTTACCTGATTCTGTAAGAAGAATTGCGCCTGCGCCGGAAGTTGTCCCGCTGCTGCTGGATTCGCCTGTTGGAACATGGCGAATTGTTGAAGCTGTTGCTGAAGGGACTGTTGTTGCTGTTGTAATGTCGATGCAAGCGCCTGAATCTCCTGGGGACTTAAGGCCCCAAGCGATCCGTGCATCAGGAGCTGTTGACCGACTAATTGAGCCGCCAATGCTGCCTGGGAGCTACCCGTGTTACCCGCGTGACTCCCGGTCAGTTGACTACTCACACCGGAACTCGGCGAAGATGCGCTACCGCTGGTTCCACTGCTGCTATTCCGTTGTGAAACGTCCGTGACCTGTGACCCGTATACAATTTTTTTTTTAAATCAGCCTCTTCAATTCTTAATAATTTTCCATTTTTAGACATAAAAGGGATTGGATGTAGGAGGAACCTACCCTTAAATAATATTACAATGTAAACGTACAGCGAACAAAAACTGTATTTACACACACTCAAGTCTGAACATTGGTCACTATGGTCCATTCGTCTCTTTTGTGTTTCATAAAAATCAACCCTGAAGCCCACAAGATTCCGCCATCTTGGCTTTCCATTTCGTCTTTTTTCTGGTATCGTTTCCTTCCCCCTCACTCCTGGCCACCCTTTTTTTGTTTGTCAAATATTGGACTTCTGCACTTTTTATGTCCCGCCGTCCAAAAGCGTCCCGACGTAGGCAACGTACAGCGTCAGGCACATTCGCATGTGTATGCGAGAATTTTTTTTCTTTGAGCAGCTAACGTTTACGTCAAGAGGGAGACAGAGAAAGAGAGAGAGAGAGAGGAAAAAAGGGATTTTTCAGAAAATCACGTTTGAAGAGGTCCACCCCCATACCACCCCTGTAGGAACCCTCGCGTTGTTTGCTTCTTGGAAATTGCCCCTGGTACGGCAACTCCTCGAAATTTACGACACAGTAGAAATCGCCGGTTTTCATGCGAGCGAAATTCTCCTTGTTGAATTTTCTCTTGCGTTTCCGTCCCTTCATCCCTTTTCTTTTTTTCAATTTATCTGAATCTTTATGGTGGATTCCAGTCCTGTCTCTCTCTCTTTCTCTCCTCAAGCTTCGTCTTCAATCCAACAGAATTTTCGAACTCGGGTAGGTTGCAATTTGAAATAAATAAAGACGCGATGATTCCGATTCGCAGGGCCGATTTTAAAACCTCAAAACACTCGAGAAACTGACCTTCGCCACCTGTTCTCAAGTATAATTAGTCAAGAGTCATTTTCGATCGCATCTTGAAGCACCTGTGTCCTTGACGAGTTGTCGGCAAGGTGCGTTAACACGTGTAATTCGCAAAATTATTTTCGCGAACTTGTAATTAGGTTATATACAGACAATCCTACTTACAATAATTACCAGAAGCTTACACAGAGTGCAAACCGCAAAAAGAATGACGCAGGTGATAACGTAAATAAAGGAAGAAAAAAAATTAATTAAGACACTAATCAATGACACTAACCAAATTAAGGGCTTCCCTGTCCGAGTCCATAGAATCGTGATCCAAATTCGCCTCGTGTCCATCCTGAACATCGCTGGCGATACTCCTGTCATCGCCGCTAAGTTCAGGTCCATCAACATCACCATGAAGATCCGCATCTGTAATAAAAAGAAGTCCAATCGAATAATCAATCATTGATTCCTCGACAATAAAAAATCAATTAAAACACAACCAATTCAACTGTATAATATCTTAATGAATAATTGCCTACAATCATTGTTATTCTGCGCCTTATATTTCGAATGATACCGCGTGGGCGTCGTGGTAGGAGTGCTGGTAGCATGAATGCGCATGTCCGTGAAGATCATCCTTGGATCTTCTAAGAAGACCATATTAAACTCACTGCACAACGATATAGCACTCTTCACCGTCACATCGAAACTCCCTTTAAGATTCAGCACGACTATTACCCGCAAATAACACACACCTTGAGATTTATCCCACAAAAATATTTTTACGATTTTTATAATTAAATTGTACCAAAAAATTATTCCTGTCATTAACGTATGCACTTTTAACGTCAAGCAGCAACAATTACAACATTACATCCCTTGGAGGTAAATCAGCAACGAACCCTTAGACCAAGTCGAACGGAATTAATGTATCGGTGATAAGCCGTGAAAAAAAAAACGACGAAAAAAATATTATAAAAACTGAAAATCAGTCCTGCAGGAAATATTTTTGGTTATGGTTCCTCGCCGGAAGACCGACACCGAGTGAATGTCAGAATGACGCAACGCCGAGCAACGGAGCGCAGCAATGCAACGTTGGCCCTAAGGGCGCCACTACCCCCACCATTAGACATCGAACAGAGCTTGGGGATTGGTCGAGTCGTACAGATGCAGGATGTCTATTGGCCGAGGGAGAACCCTTTTGCTCGAAGGGCCGGGATTCCCTCCCTTCCTTGCGAAACAACCCTTCGGGTGAGCATCCATCATCGTATCTTATGACGGACACCCTCGCCACCCCTTTTTTCTACTATTTTTTTCTCCGCTACCTACGCCACGTTATATCCTACCTCTTTTACTGGCTTTCTGCTTCTTTCTCTTTCCTTTTCGCTTTTTACGTCCTTTTACCTTCGATGCCCATACGTTGGTAGCACTACCGATATATACTGTCGGATAATAGCTCGGAACCGATTTACCGATCGCTACGTCGGCCCATAACGGTTTTTAATTATAATTGTTTCGACACGCTACGACCAGAATCCTTTTTTTTCATTCTCCTTCACTACGCGGGATTTATGAGATTGATCATAGTTCGATCGATTCTTTGTATATAGTGTGCATATAGAGACTCTTATTGATACCCATATGGTTGTTTGGTAAATTAAAAAATGTTCTGTTAGACATATGCATAGGTAGGTATGCACGTTAGGTGTTATATATATATATTAGCTTATGCGAAGTAGCAAGGAGAGTGGTCTGTGGGAAAAATCTCAGCGACGTCTGACTACCAAATAAGGGTCAGTGAACGAGAAAAAAAGAGGAAGAGACAGAGAAGGTAGAATGAAAGAAGAAAGCCGGCTCGTCCATGGTAAAAGTCGCTTAGCATTTTAGCGCGACCCACAGGAACTTTTTCCCATCGAGTAGCGTAAGAAAAAAAGCGGGAAAAAACGCAGATCAGGCCCATAAGTCCCCGTGGACAGGTAGAGAGATTGTTCGGACTTGCGGATGTATGTATCAATATATACATGCGTGTGTGCTTATACGTTACACAGAAGATGGAATCATCGAGCTCAGTCTTGATTTACCGTGAAGGAGAAAAAAGTGAAGAGAAAAAAATTTGAAAATCCTAAAGATCCGGGGTGAACTGTGCTATTTTTGGGTCTAACATCCCAGTATTCTCCCCAATTTTAAAAAAAGGAACCCTGAGTCAGGTAGGCACATATCCTGTAGGATCGTCAGCGGGACCTTCCAGATTTCGCTATAAAATTTCAGTTACGCATCCCCACCCCTCCTCTTTCGTAGCGACCAGGTACGAACGACGGATTTTTTCCTTTATTCCCCAAAATTTGCATCACAGGCCCATCCGTCGAGACCTTTTTTCCCCGATTTCCCTCCCTTTACGAAATTAGGCTCTTCCGTGAGAATATCCAAAACGATCTTCTCGCGCACCCCTTGTAAAAACGTAAAATCCCAAGCAAACCCCCCGGCAAAGATTTTTTGGGGTGATTTCCATCGGTTTCGTCATAGCTCAAACGAATTTTTCTACCCTTTTTCAGAAATTTCAAGTCGCAACCCGCTTGTTACACGTATATAGGTAGCATAATGGCTACGGGCCTCTGACACACAACAAAGTTACACCAGCTGCAACGTCCCCACCACTTTTTCGAAAAAAATAAAAAACCTCGCGGATAAGGCGTAACCGTCATTTCTTTTTTTGCTTCTCTTAAAGTTACGTACCTGACGATCACCATTTTTTCTCTCTCTTTTTATCCAGCTTCCAGCAAACTTACGACTTCTCGACAGACGAGAGCGCAGCAAAAATATGGCCGTTGGCGTCTGGCGACTTTTAACGGATTTTTAGTTCTAGACGATTCTTTAACGTAAAATCACTACTGCTCTTCCTGGGCGGTAACGTATCTTTCTTTGTGTGTGTTACCTATGAAAAAAAAGACATTCTCCTATTTACCTATACCTATATATATATATACAGAGAGAGAGTGAACTGGAAATAGGAAGAATCCTGAGGAGTGCGAAAAGGTTTTTTTTTTCTTTGAAACTGCAAAGAATAAAAAAACTGCTTTGATTCCAATGAGAGAATAGATGAAGATCTATCACGGCGGTAGAATTGCTATTTGTTAATATTGATGAAGCTTGATTGGCTAAGCGATAGGAGCCTATACGAATATATTTTCTGGATCTTAAGAGGATCCAGGAAAGATCCTGAAAGGGACTGGCAGTTCCAGTGAAGATCTTTTCTGTGACATGTATTATCTCTCTTTTTGATCTTCAGTATATAGGTATATAGGATCTTCACTTAAGAGCACCCATTGCCTCCTACTCGCCCTAACGCAGTTAGATATGCTGGTATGGCATGTGAACGTAGTTTTGAACTGGGCCCTATGCAATTTTCCTGTATTCAGGCCCATTTAACGTTTGCACGAGTGACACAGTTACCGTCAATCCATCACCCACGTATTCATTCACAAATCTCAGGCCTAGCCCCATGCAGCTGGTTGCATTATTACAGCAGTGAACCATGGTCCACAGTGTGATCCTGACCTTTATGTGAAACTGACCTTTATGCAAGGTCCAACTGGGGTCCGTAGGTCCCTTTTTGGTCAGGTGATAAAAATAGGCACAGTGCCACCTGAAAGATTTGAAATATTTTTTTTTAAATTCTTTATAGACACCCTACGGCTAGCTATAAGAAATTTTTGATAAGGACTTTTGAAAATTCGTAAAATATCATGGCGACCACATTCCAATATACAAGTCCCATTTTAAGCGACGCGCAGGAAAGCGACGTGGATTAATAATTTGAGAAATGACTTTCTTCTTGGCTCGAGCGATTTTAACAACTAGCCCCAGGGTCGTCGGTTCGCCGACACGATTCATTACTGCATAGAACTGCCTAATTACGCGGGGTCTGATCAACCGTCGTGCCGCATTTACGATCCTGGGCCTTAATCTTGAGTTCCGCGTGGATAAACGAATGGAATCGTGAAACCACATTGAAAAAGCGACCCCGGACCCAACTGCTCCTCGATTCCCTGAACCTATTATCCAGTTCTATCTGCTCTGAGTACTCGTCGTTAAATTAAAATTGGACATCATGCCCAGTACTGTGCTTATCGAATAGTTGCTTGTCAGATAGCACGATCGAGCAACAAATAATACTCATTACGTACAAACTGTAATGCCTCGGTTGGACCAAGTAGAATCGCGTTGCGATCGGCCATTATTACCTACGACTTTCATAAAGGTATTTAATTGCACTGGAAAGTGGATGAGATACATTTTTTTCCTTCTGATCAAAGAAAAAAAAAGAGTGAGACACCGGAAGATTCGTGGGTATACGGTAGCGTCTCTTTTTTGGTTTATGTGAAAGAGGCGTTATGCTGTTTCCTTCCTGAGACTGATCTACATAAAATACCGATTTCTCTCTTGTGGAAAATTCGTCAAGTCATACCAGCACATTTATACGTCCATGCGGTTAGCCTTCGGGTCACAAAGAGAAATCGTTATTTTCACGGTTTCCTACGATTTCGTGGTTGCATCGTTCAACCCCCCCCCCCCCCCAGCTCCGCCCCCACATTTATTTTTCTTCTTCCTACCCGCTTAGAATCCCGCCCTCCAACCCCCAATCCGAATATATTTCTACCTAATAAAAATTGTTTATTGTTGAAAATAGCAAAAATATGTCTAACTGATCAGCGATTTTTTTGGAAAAATTTTAATGCGACGTTTTTCTGCGTAAATGGGAAAAATTTATTCATGTTCAACTCAGGCAGGCGTGTAAGATACGTATAAGATGGAAAATCGCATTAGAGCACGAAGTTGTAGAAGAAGCTAGAGTTTTTTTTCGTCTTCTTGGTTGGTTCCCCGGTTGGCTGGTTGGCTCACTGGTTGGCTACCTTCGTGTGTATCAAGCCTGCAGAATGTCTGAGCAAGCATCTGCCTCTAGACGTCGTTTTCTTTCGTCGCCATTCTTGTTCCTCGTTCTTACGTAAGGCAGCAACAAAAGCGACCCACGATTTTACGGGGGAGGTTGCCACTACTATCCTTGGCTATTCGACGGCTGTCAACCGACTTACGATTTTATTAGGGCCTTACATCATTCGATTATGCTTCTGGGTCCGTTTCTAAGGGGATCCACGCTTCGACGCTACGGTGGCCCCGTCTCGGAATAGCTTAGACGACAACAAAAAAATTACTATATATATATATATATATGACCATTTCATCGATATAGAAGCCACTGTGCGTATTTGCGAATCCTGAGAAATGAATTTGAATAACAAAAAAAATTTTTTTATATTAATATAAATTTTGAATATAATTCTCCCTTATTAAAATTTCGTAAATATATTATTCATATACAGATCGAATTTCTAAACTTAACGAAAGGCTTAATATTTGGATGCTGAAAAGATTTGAAAAATATGCAGTGTGAAATTTCCAAAGAAATTGAGTCTCTCAGTATATACATATATATCGTGATCCGGAATAACGAAAGTACCGCAAGCTTCAGAAATAGTATGGCGTTCACAGCGGATGGGTATATGAAAAAGGGAAGGAGTGTGCGATGGGGATGAGAGCCAATAGAATAACAGTGTTTCCTCGAATGTTTTGAGCCGGCGGCGGGACGCGGCACGACGCTGCAGATCGACGGGCTCAGAAGGGGTGGACTGGTTTTAGGTCGGTCTGGGGTGAGTCTAAAACCGTTAGGTTGGTCGCGTGCTGCCAGAGGCACGTGACTACAGGCCTCTCTCCCCAATTCTCCCCTTTTCTTCCATTCCTAGTTTTACCCACACCACGCGCCATTATACGTCACACCTATAGACACACATACCAACAATCAGACAAACTTTAATCCCATCCCCATCCCTCTACCCCTTCTTCGTCATACTTTGGGCACGTGGATACAGGGAAGTACCGATAGGATCATTTTACAATAAAAAAAACGCAAATATCCGTAAGTAAGCAGATATTTATACTCTTATTATTATATAGTTTTGGGGCATTGCGTAATGTTCCCATTGGGTCTTATTAAAACGTTTAAGCAATCAGTATTACCGAAAAACCATTATTCACTAGTGAGCATTATTCTTTTGGGGCTGTATCTTATCATAGTTAGGTACCATATCCATTTGCTATCGCCGCCCATATAGACAGATCAAAATTTACGAAGCACTTTTCCTACCCTGAAATTAAGAGGCCCAGATCAGGCCCAGCCGATGCACATGGCGTCATTAACAGTGGATACGCAGATAGGTGGAAACGGAAAATAGTGGTAAATAGGGTGGCCGGTGTTGGGGCAGATGCGGGATAGAAGAACAGTTAGAAAGATACAGTTAGCCTATATCGCCTCTATGATCATCATCATCATCGTCCTTGCCGTCATCATCCACAACGTCATCCTGCTCAGTTTACACGGGCGGAATGTTAGGCTTCTGGCACGTGGCCATATTTTTGTGAGACGGCCAGGGGGGTTAGGTAATCAAGCAAGAAGGTTGAGAAATCGAATGGTTGCAGATGCTAAAAAGGAATTTTGAAAATTGGTTGGATGACTGACTCAAAAAAAATTGTATACACTAAAAAAAATTTTCTAAAGGGGTAGTTTCCATGTTTACTCCGTACAGCGAAAAACATATTTACCCCTTGTACGGTACTCGTGGCTACCTTTTTGCACTACTGTAAATTTCCGATAAGGAAATGAGACTATGCATATAAAAGAGGGTGTTTCCGTAAGGGTGTTTCATAGTGGCACTCAAGGTCCATTCGGAATTGGCACCCCCGTGGCAGTGATGTATGGTAGCTCTGACTGTGCTGACCACCGTCCGATACTCACCCTACTATATATATAGACTTTCTTTTCTCATAGGGTTTCAACCCCCTATTTTACTCACGATTCAAGAAACTGGAAGATTGCCATTCCTAAGTTTTCGACCGGACTGACTTCTTTGTAACGCACTGTACAATGCACTCTTACCACCCACCCTCAAATTTTTTTTAGATTTATCAATGCAAAATTCCGAGAAATTTTTCCATTCTTTTTTCATCCCTTTCGACATATTTGATATTCAGGTATTAGAATGTTGCTCGGGGCCGTTGGCCAACTTACGTCGAATCTACTATAGCCCACAGGGGTGAACCACCACAAGATTATTTAAATATCCCATATTTAAGATTCGTCCGGCGTAGTTCGGGGCAGTGATTGTCAGCTTAGTAGTCGAAGCACGTGGCCGGTACGTCATACACGTCAAACCAACCCCCCATGGATGCCACCACCCCGTCGCCCCTGCCTTCTATCGCAGTCCTATGTGGGCCCTCGAGGCTCCGGTTCGTAGGGGATGTGAACACTTTACATTCTATTTTCACGCTATACTGACCCCGACGTATGCGACTTCTTTAACATATCTGCCAGATATTGGCAGTGGCACGTGTTCCGACACTTGAAAATGGCCGCCAGTGACTTTAGCAACGGGGCGGTTAAAAATGTTTTTCAAAAATAATGTCATACGTTACGAAATTGCCACGATGCGATTTGTTACCGAGAAATATTTTTCTGAGTAAAAAATTTTTTAATTTTGCAAAAAGAGATCGTGCGTTAATTCCTGTGATAGGTTTCTTGGGTCTTGCAGCTGTGACGTCAAAACATTGTTTCACATGAAAGTAACGGGGTCCTCTCATAGGGCGACTGTGTCGAGTATTTTATGCGTGTCACCGCCCTCATGGTGTTTTCACGGGACGGCGAACACCCCGTTTTTTAGCGTCCGGCCGATCGCCGGTCAGGGGTGGCTAACGGAGTTAAATAACGCTACATTACCACCCTAGCCGATACAAGGCTTGTCCGAGTGTGAAATACCCTCTGGCTTATCAAACCCCCGCAGAGCTTTTTTTTTATTATACATCAAACCAAGTCTGGTCCAGGGGACATCTTAGGATACGGACGCCATTCTTATTACCCGCTATGGACACCATAACTTTCTTGGAGGTTAGTCCTCCCGTGTGAATTCACGAGAATAATCTAATGGTGCTGATAGAAGCTAGAAAGAGAAATGACGAAATAACTCAAAATGAAAAACTAGCCTAAAATTGATTGAATTTTGAAAAAAGTAATTTTTTTATACTTCCCCTTTCTACTTTATCTATTCTCTGTATTAATCTTGTATACGTTATGGTGTTTTTCACACAAAATTCTTGGGACTCCAAAAGTCCGTCTTAATGGTTAACAAGAGTATCGTGTTTCTTGAGAAGCGTAAAAGATCTTCCGAGTAAAAGAGTAAACTAAAGTAAAAGATAGAAAATAAGCAGCCATGGTATCCACTGCAATTATTCACACAAAGCCTTAGGTTATCCCGCCAGCAAAAATTACCTGGAATTCTCGTTCCGTAGGAAATTAAAAAAAAAAAGGCAACGAATGGGGGATGAAAGAAAGAAAGAATATTTCAACAGGGATCTTGCCACTCATCAGCCTGTTGCGGATGCCTCGTGCCACCATCGACTTTCAGAGAGGGTGGCGGGGGTGGTGGTTCAGGGCAACCCCGTTTCTCGAATATAAAAAAAAGCTCGAGGGTTGCACCCCACGTGGTTCAAGACCCCTGTAGTCGCGTGCTGGTAGATAACAGGCTGCTAATTGATTATAATAAGCGGAGGAAGTAGGGGTGGCTTTCTGATTCTTATCCGTGAGGAAGGGGGGGGGGGGTGAAAACTACCGTTTACCCGCTTGACGAACAGTATAAAAACTTCCTTCACGCATCGCGACGCCGGCGCCCTCGTTTCAGGAATACAAAAAATACTCATTTAAATTTTGAAAAACAGCAACATTTTTTCGACCATAATACTTCGAATTCCATAAGGGGTTAGTTATTCCCGAAAAAATAAGTTTTTTTGAAAAATACATATACCTGCATAAATGTATGTATATAAGGAATGAGACAGACGGTGCCGACATGCGGGGGCGTTCGACAATTTATCGTCTTCATTTGGCCGCGTCCATATTTATAGCGTCGTTACGAACAATATGGCGCCTATTAAGCGATATACGATGCTCGGCGGCGCACAATCGACGCAATAAGCTTAATAAATATTGATTATTTAATTAATGTATAATCGTTGCGTGGGATACCGCTTTATTGGTAGTCCATCGGTACGCCCACCATGACGTCGTAACACGCGACGCCCGTCGCAACGCCACCGACTTATCTCATCCTCAACGTCTTTTTCTCATCCTCGTCCATGAGATACCCACGTCGTCGCGACGCTTCTCGCGAACTCGAACGACTTTTTTGCTCTCTCTATTAAAGCGACAAAAAATCCTACGGCAGTCTTCTCAGGTCACGAATATTCTCGCTGTGAGAAACTCCGCCTGCACGTCAGGCTTTTCTTTAATGGAATCAGCAATTGCAGAGTTATTGGTTTAATTGTTAATTGCTAAGCTGCTGGTACCAATGGCGCCGACACCCACCCAATAAATTTATTTTTAAGTCTTCGATTCAGACTACTTTTTTTGCCTTTCTCGACCTGTTTTTTCCTGTCTACGAAAACATTACTGACACTGTAGTAAATTGACTATCTGTCTCTATCGTATAGTTTATGCATTTGGTATCTTTCTGGTACTTCAACGTGGCTTCTTCTTCTCACTCACAATCTTTCACTACTCGGTCGGTTCGTTCATTCCTTCCTGGAAGCAGCCACTACTGGTTTCCATTTCTCCTTACACGATTAACGCTCTCGACTTTATGTGCCCGGTACCCACCTAGTTCTCTCGTGTGAACTTGCCTTCATGTATTATATATATAAATATAAACCTGTATTTAAAAAAGAGGGCATACGCAGAGCGCTCTATGACTTTTGTAAATAGAAAAATCATTCCCAGCATAAAGACCAAGAATGAAAATTCCTAGTGAAAAAATAAAAAATGATTCAACGTACAAATTTCTCTACGAAAATCCTAAAAGTATAGCCTGAGTCCAAACTAAAAGAACCGTAGGCAAAATAAAACGGACTACTTGCACTCGGTAAATAAAATTCCGAATGGCGATGGGCATTCAGAAAAATCAGCATATATTTATCAAGAGCGTCGAAAATCTTTCTAGCTCCTCCCCCCCTCACTCTCCCATATAGAATTTCACTCATGGGAACGTCGATAAAAATCGTGAAATCCTTGAAAAGCCGTAGAATCCGTAAAATTTGAATGATTTTCTTTCACCTCAGGTTTCAGCATGGCCAATGGCTAAGGTTGCGTAAGGACTTCACTTGGAAGGGACAATTCGTGAAATGGACAAACGGACTAGAAGTTCATGGTGTTATACGAGAGCCTATGGTGGTGCTTACCATAGTCGATGGTAATGGTAGTGCGGTTATATGGTAGTCTTTGGTTAAAGCATACCGTTGGTAGTGGCACGCGTGAATTGAAAGTCTGCAAGGCACTCCCAAGCATTCAGAACAGCTTCCATGGGGGTCAGGCCATGGGACCCAACCATCATTTGAATAACAAAGTCAGTCCGAGACGCTCCTCGAGCTGCTAACTTTGCGTTTATCGCGTCGTTTGCATGCCAAGCAGATTGATCGTGAAATTCCTGGTCGCTCTGATTTTCGTCGATTTCATTGAATTTTAAGTAAACCATTAATTTAGCTTATATATCGAACAATATATGCTGAATACATTCCCATACGAATTCGCCATAAATTTTTTATACCATTCAAAGAACAAGAAGGCCATACGAACTTAAGAGGTGTGATGTATGTGTGTGATATAGATAATATAAATTATGCTTACGTCACACAGACACGAAATAGCGAAAGAAACGGATGCATTGGTAATAATAAATATTATGTTACCCAATAAAAAGTTATTTTATCGATAAACGGAAGTTAACGTGTAAATAAATATTTTTTTAAAACTCTTTTGTATTTTTCTTATTATTGGCACGACCTTGTTTGAGAATCCCTGAGATCTATCGGAATGAGACGAATATCACGTAATGCCACATTGTTTTGCCAGGGTCTGGAGTCAGGACGGACATCCCTGCCGGCGAGCATAGTTATACGGTAGAAAAAAAAGATAAAGTAGCATAAAAGAAAAGTGGAAGAAAAGGGATGAGAAGGTTAAAAAAGAAGAGAGAAAGAAAGAGAGGGAGGAGGTAAGGATCAAGAAGAAAAAAGTGGAAATATAGAGCGGGTGGCGGCAGTGGCGCTAGGCGATCGGAAGTGTGTCAAATTACAGAGGTCCGTGATATTAATGACTCCTAATGACATGCCCCCCCCCCCCCCTCCCCTTAGAGTCCTCTTCTTCACTCCACTCTTGATCTTGCTACTACGTGGGGGCCCCCCTGCCCGCCAAGGTTTGGCCCCACCATTTACTCTCTACCCCCTTTTGACCGAAAGACCCCCCGAGTGCGTTGGGCTTTATGGTGTATATATAGTGTGTGTGTGTGTATATATATAGTATAGCCAGTGGCTGGCCCTGCCGCTCTTGGATTCACGGAATCCACATTAAAATAAAATTACTAATTGACGAAGGCTAATAGCAATAAGACAAACAACCGACTAAATGCTATAAAGTAAAACACAGGTTGGTAATGCCGTTTCTGTAGGGAGATCTTACGGGGCCTCCATATATACTTGCTGGTACCAATACATATCTGGATAACCAATGATGGGCCTTACTGTTGCGCTACGGTTACGACCGGTTCAACATTTCCAGGAGATGGGGCCACTCTTATTCTTTTCTCTCTTTTTCTTTTATTTCTACGCATTTCTCAAGTTCCTCGTGTATCATTGTAAACCGCCATAATGATCTCGTATGAAAATTTGGTATTTTTGACGGAAGCGTATTATATGTACAATTGTATTTCGTATATGGTGTCCTTATGGGGATCGTCGAGAATCCAATATGGCGCTCGTTAAAGTTTTTCAAATGTCAATTTTCGGCCTACTGTCAATTATTACATAACGACTTCATTTTTCATGTCTCTCGCGACGTATGGCATGAGACTATGGAGCTCGTGTCAGCAGATATCGCAAAGGATACAATTTTCTGATACAATTACGTAAACGGCGAAGATCGATGAAATTGGACTTTAATAGTTGGTCAGAGAACATCTCTATTTCTAATGGGACAAGTTAACGCTGTCCCAAAAGCATTGGAGGGTGTTTATTAGATCGTTTTGGGAAAACGTTAGAGAATTTTTATCAGACACTGGAGACTGACAGGTTGGGTCTCAGGATATTATTTCAAGGATATTGAGGTAAAATTTTCGAAAGGCTGAAGTTTCCCACGGGAGCGTACGAATTATATATTTTTTCTTTTCTTTACGAAAAAAAAAAGAAAAAGGACAAGAGACAAACTCAGTCACTTTCGGGTAAAAGTTATTCCTGTGGGCTACAATTGCGGTCGAACTCGAGGTAGACATATTTCTAACCCAAAACTAAAGCACAACCCCCACCTTATCCCCTTTTCGCAAACCCTGGACCACTTTACTCTTTGCAAATTGTAGCGAATTATATCGGTAGACTGAAAATTTCGTGGGGCTTACGGTGACTCGTATTTTTTACGAGCACCATGAAAATCCATCTCTTAAACCACCTATCCTCCGCTTCATTCCTCCAGGGCCTTAAGGCCCCAAGAGCTACGAACTCGACTTCTCGAAAACGAATGACAAACCGCACCGCTTTGGCATAGAGGCGGGACGCAACCCACCGTAATTGACTTTATGACATATTTTACTTGGAAAGAAATTAGTGGAGCGATAAACACACTATAAGGGTGGGAATGGGAGGGAGAGGGAGGGGGGAGAACGTCGGGCCCCTCCTTATATCGCCAACTGTACTAATCATAAGACACAGGCCCATTGCAGGAGTTCCTGAATTTCATCGATTCGTTATTGTTTAAGAATTTTCAAATGTTTACATAATTAAAAAAATGTATAATTATTTATTATTATTTAAAAAAATCTTACCCTGTATAGATTCCGGTGATGGGGGTTCCTTGTCGATCCTGCCAAGAGCATCGCTCGCTGTAAATAAAAAAATACAAAATTGCAATTCAAGGAAAAAAAATTTATTAAAATTACGTTCAAATTGGTGATTTCAAGATTTCCAAAAATTAGGATAAAACCTTGATGATACAACGGCTACGCATTTGTTTCTTCGTGAGAGTCTGATCATTTTCTGAAATTCAACCAGGACCCAATATTCAAATAATCTATTTGGAAGCCCCTTGGCGACCAGCCATGGGATATGGTGGTAATTCCAGCAGGAGATGACCACCATACGTCACCAAGGTTGACCAACCCCTAGGCTGGCCACCTACTACACCCTGGGGGCTCGCTACTCACCCCGAAACGACTGTATTCAGATAATCCTACCTTTCTACCCCATACGAGAAGACATTTCAATACGGGTTCTTATGGGCACCATATACACTAAAGGACGAATTCTCAATAACATTATAGTACATCCTTCCCTAGGACTATCATTTCCGAATATCGTCACAGACATCTTTCCTTGATGAATCTGAAATTTCAAAATGATCCACGATCATGAATTACGTGTCACGCTTTTTTTAATCCATCCTTTTTTCACTTTTTTTCATTCAAAATTATTGATAACCACATAGACTCTAAAAATACATAGGACTATATGCTTCGCTGCACCTTACGTTTCCACTAATGCGACTTTAATCAGGTGCTGCTCCACCCACTGTTCTGTCGTGATTCATGAGAATTACAGTCGACAAATACGAGAACAAAGCTATAACCTAACCTAGGACAGCCGGAATTACTAAGCTGGACCGGAAGTGGGTGGTACCGTTCGCCTGTGGATTCACTAAGAGCTTTATACAGGGTTATCCGATTCAAATGCACCAAATCAGACACAACAACTGCCATACCACAGTTATGCTTTAATATCAATTGGCGATACTCGATAATAAATAATCATTAATTATTGTAAATTTAAAAACAAAATATTCCTCGAAAAATCCAAATAACTGACAATTACGGGTATTAAATTTTCCGGATACTTTTTCAACTGAATCGCCCTATATACTTTCAAATCCTCAATGATCTCTACGAACTACCATCCAAAACAATAACAGTATCATTTATGACTCCTGTCTCCATGTACTAACGAGAAGCGTGCATGCTTATGATCCTTAATGAGTGTCCCGCGTCCATCTTGGTGTGACCAATTACCTTTTCATGGAATAAAATAAGAAAAATGAAAAAAAAAAATAAAAGCTGTAACTTTGTCTCACCTACAAAATTTTTCCTACAACATCATGAGAGATCACGACTGTTTGTACCAGTCTGTTTGCAGTAGGGCTTAACACCTACTCCCGGCAAACACCGTCTAGTTAGAACAATGGGTGAGAATACGGTAGGATGCTGCGCGAGAAAGATGCTGTAGCTAATGAAGGTTTCCTGTCAAAAATTCAATACACGTCAACTCTTCTCAGCGCTATGAGACTTCATATATATACATACACATACACACTAAACTATGTGTATCTATATACATATAAGTCGGCCATCTTGTCGGATAGAAACCCCCAAGAGTGTCGTCGAGAAGTTACAGCTAGACATACGTCTCAGGGATGCTGCAGACCGAATGCCAATGCGTTTAAAGGCGAAGCTATATTCGTTCAGGTAAAAAGGGCGAGGGATCAGATGAAATTTTCAAAAACCAATATAAAATGTCCACCCTATGAAATTTTCATTAGCACATTGTACACATGCGTAAACCACTGTCGTTGAAGAAAGAAATTCAAAATCAATTTCCTCAAAAATATGCATTTTTGAATTTCTAATAACCCCCACCGTGCGTATCGCAATACGTGTATAGATTTAAGAAAAAAAATTATTTTGAAAATCATTATCCACCACCCTTGCTTATGGTTGTCCTGTCTACTGGTGCTTAATTATTAATTCTCTCCGATTTTCTGACAGCGCTGCATCGCGTGTCTGCGGTTGGTCGCTTCTTAGTATTCATAAAGGTCAGCCAACGAATGGCATTGCAGTATTTTCAAGCACGTATGTTTCATCGAGGAACTGTAGTATATAGATATATGCCAGTCTAAGGAATATATGCTGAAATATATATAATTGTATATACATATATACTGTAGTATATACTATATGCGAAGTCGTGTAAAACCAGCGCGGACATAAACCCGTGGCTTTCATCATTATTTCACGATTATGATCTCATTTCGCTACGGAATCGCTGGGTTTGTCTTTTCCTTTCTTTGACTGTGACAATGAGTCATCTTAAACGTAAGGGTTGGTACTAAGAACAATAAAAAAACAACAAATTTTTTGTTGAATTTTCAAAAACTAATTATACAGGTACATTCGTATACCGATTATTTGTTGAAATGACTTTTTTTGTGGCAATAGATAGGCAATATGACGAAGGGTGTATAGATAAGGGTGGAAACGAGATTTTAATAATTCATGAAAAACCTATAATAATAAGTTTAATAAGCATGATGTAGCTGCCGAGGTCTGTGTACAAGGGATGTGTGAAATATTAATCACGACGTTGGGCGTTTGCGGTCAGTGGCGAAAAAGGAAATCGAAGTTGATTTCAGAGGGTGGTTTTATACATATACTCATATAAGATTCTACCAACGGGCCGAAGCTGGTATGGTGATGGCACTGGGACTTATGGTGCTGCTATGGTACTAGTTGCCGATATCGTCACGATAGAGAATTATATGCGGTTTGTTAACAACACCCCAGTACTAAAAAACAATACTATTCCAGTACTAGATATTATATTCAAGGCAGCAGCATACAAGAAAACTATACAAAAATATTAACGAATCTACGTAGTAAATAATGGTATAAAAAATCAAGCGTTCACCCATCTAACTTATTGACTCTTTATATGGGTGGAAGTTTTGTATATCCAATATATAAGTGACTCCGACCACCCTTATTACGTTGGAATATATTGTAATCATACAGAGTACATGTAGGTATATATATATTTTATCCTCTTTTTCTCTGGTCACTATATGAATACCGGATGCGGTTTTGAATCTAGTTTGCGTGGCGGCAGCATCAATTTTTAAAAGCCACCCCCTATATGCATTCGAATCGGCCGATATGGAAACCACGTATCTCTATTGGCGAAATACGCGGCCCGAATCGTTCTCCATATGATATTCTTCCATAGGGTGGTTGAACGTGGGTAATAAAAAAAATCACGGAATCGCAACGATCGTGAAAAATTTAACCTAGATTAAAATGCCGTTAAAACACGAAATAATAATATTAAGGGTGTAAGCCGTAATGGGGTTGAAATTCAGTAAATGCAAGGAGACGCCATTACGGGGACGATTATTTTTAAAACAAGAATATTCCTTTTCCGCTTGGTGACATAATGAGGAGTGCTCGACGGGGGTGCGATAATGGCGGCCGTTATGAAGAAATCAACCCCTTGGTACCCCTCTATACCGGGAACAGCCACTACTTGATCTTCCCGTCTCCATGGTGACCGCCTTGTCCAACGAACCCCCCTGCCAAGGGTTGCTTGGACTGGTGGCTGGCTTGGTTGGCTAGTAGAAAGTCTTTCCTTATTATGAAAGTTATTTCTCCTGCGAAGGGGTTGAAAATAGGAAAACTAATCACCACAAGACCAACCCCTATATTGTATTCACTACTGTAAAAGCATTATTTGACAGCTCTACTATATATATACCCCTATCCATCACGTTACGTATATCTACCCCCTTAGAGAGATACATAAATATATCCCTTAGACCAGCCAGGGAAAAAGTAGCTGGATGAAATTCTACAAAATCCACTGATCAAGGGAAACGAATGGAGGTTGTCTCAAAGGGCAATTAGTTTCCTAATATGACGTCAGGAACCTACAGTAGGTACACGATCGATCATTACCGAAGCGTTAATCGCTCTCGACTCGATCTAATCCTGGCAAAAACTGATGGATTCCGAAATAATTGCTTAAAGGGTCCGGGGGTGAATATAGGGGATGGTTGCTCGCGCCCTTACAGATGGTCCGACCTGCATTGTGCATCGGGGGTGTAGTCGAATGAAAGTGAGAGAAAAAAAGTAGCGACAAAACTAAAATAGAAATTGGTAGAACGAAGCGAACGTGGAGAGGAGGTTGAGGGGGTGGAGTGGTGGGGGAAGAATTATTTGAAATTGATGAGTGTCCCTGGGACTAAGAAGGGTTGTTGTTTGGTAGCTTGGGGATGCGCGTGCCAAACGTGTGTTGTGCATAAAGGGTCCAACCCCTTTATTGGTTCCTTGCACCCCTAAGAACAACCCCTTTGGATAGCAGCCTTTTCTTAATGCACAGCATCGTTAATGGTACTCGATCTATTCATGAATTATCATAGATCTTGGTTTTTTTTTCTATCCTACACGCAACTATGTCAGATCAATTTTTTCGAAATTTTCATTTCTAATAAAATTCTGCTTTTTCGCATTGCGTAACATCGTCCAGAATTTCATTAGATAAGTCTGAAAGTGTCCAGGCATTTCAGCTATAAAGTACACGTGTTTCGTGTTAGCGTTCACGTTCCTAATGCCAGGGACGTAACAATAAGCCATTAGCACCCTCTAGTAAAAGGCAAGGGTGTTTTTCGCAAGAAATTACAGATCCTCTGAGAACGAATGAGATAAAAATACAGGTATATATCCGAGTATACAATTCCCAAGTGGCAATGACGGTAGAATAGTAATTACAAAAAAAAATGTTTATAAAGGTGATACGATTAGATTTTCAGTAAGATTCTAGATAATCGCCAGTGCCTTGTTGGCACAATTAATTGGTAACCACATATGCCTGAAGTGGAAAAAAAAAGGTCAAATTGAATATTCATTAAAATGCAAATTCTGCAGTACCTGGCTATTTAAAAAATAATAACAGAAATTCTATTTAATTGGTGCAAGTGCTTATCCTATGCGCAAGAATCGTACCGGCGATATGACTGACAATTAAGAGCCCCGATCTTGAGGATCGCTAAAATCATCTACCCATAATTACCCCAACTAATTAAAAAGGTTTGTCGGCAATTAACAGCGTGAATATCCAATGTCCCAGACTGTAACCTGTATATCATCTTGATAATCTAACCAATAATAAAAAAAGATATAAAATAAAATTTTTATCCAATTTTTTTCCCATTCAATCAATCCACATCTGGAGCAAAATCAAAACCCCTTGGCGGTCGCGCGAGAGAAACAAAAAAAAAGAAAATAAGAATAAAATTCGTAAAAGAAAACTCAATTGGATTTTTCTCCGGCAAGTAATTAATCCGCCCGGGGCAAAATTCCACGTTCCAAAATGATATATCCATTCGTTATATATCCCAAGGAAAATCGAATATGGCACACAAGCAAAGGGCGCAATGGGGTTGCTAAACTCTGGCAAAAGGGGCGGGAGCGGAGTTGAGAGGTATGTTCTCCTTCGTTTCCCTCGTTCCAGAGGTAATTCCAGAAGCAAAAAGTTTCTAATGACGGAAATCTAATATATCGCGGCCGCTTTCGTATAACCTTTTCGCCTCGGTCCGAGTCCGCGCTGTCTGGCCGGCTTTTCTTGTAATTAAGTTATAACTAAGGGTGGTCGAGGATCTTGAGATGGCGTTGGCCGTAGTGGGGTGGCAGCGGGTGAGAGGTAAAGAAAAAGCAAAAGAGAGTGTACAGTGGGAGTGGAAAACAATAAGGGGGCCCCAACTAATCCGGACGATATATTATATCCAATGAGAGTGGTTCTGGCAGTGAAATAACGGGAGAGGGAGTTAAAGGACCTGGTACTGGTGGAAGGGATGCTGCAGGAGTTCAAGGGCTGAAACAGAAGGTCCAATGGGGTGAGAGCAGTGGGAGTCTCGATTTGGTGTCGCAAATTGCAAAAGAAAGTAAAAACAATTTTACCCCGTTAGCACTATCCCTATAGTACATACAGTATATACATACTATACAGTATATACTATATAGTATGTTTCATATAGACACATACAATCCTACACGTGTTCCCTATTAGTCTCTCTTGTCACTGTATTTTATCTAACAATTCTTCTAAGCAATATAAAGATATATCTATATATAGATATATAGATATATATATACACTTCAATACAGGCCCACATAAGGAGCAGGGGTAAGTATATAAACAAGGGTAGGGAGGGGTTTAACACGAAGGAGTTTGCCGATAATTATCGTACCGTGCAAATATCAATAATAACTTGGTAAAGGTAGCGAAGGGGTGGATAAGGAAGAAAAAAAATTTTACCTCAGAATTGCCAGGGGGTGGGTAAGGGAGAAGGAGAGAAAAGGAGACGATGGTGGTAAGTAAGAATGAAACGGAGTTCCGAGCGAACAACTCAATTGAGAGAAATCGAATTAGGCCGCGGAGGCTGGGCCAGGCCTCGTAGATGTAATTAATTAATTCTCAAGCGCCATCTTGTCAGTGGCAGGAGAAGAAATATCGCGTCGAGACTTGGCCACTCGTGGAAAATGGTGTATCCCATTTTCTGGATGTACCATAACGTAATAAACCAGGATCAAATCGATACAGCTATACTTTTCATCATTTGTAACTCCCTGGATCTTCTTGTATTATATGATGTATATATAGTGTATACGATATACTATTGTGTATAACTATAGGTAATAGAGAGCCAGTGCCGTAGCGGGTGGGTACCTTTCAATAAGGCCCTTTACTTAACAAGAGATCGACTCATAACGCTTAATTAAGCAGGGAGCTTAACTCGGTTTCTTGGGACGTTTTCTTCTAAGGGGCCCCGTGATCGTGACCGGACCCCCGTAAGGAACGCGGTCAGATCCCAGGATAACGATCTGATAAACCGACCCCCAAGATTACGATGGGAGCCTGTCGCTACTGCTGTGGGGCCCTACACAATTTCTTTTACGTCCTACGGCAGGTATTATATAGCTATTAAGAATTTTCATGGACGTAAGGTTAGGTTAGGTTATTTAGTGTTATTGGATGTTTCGGAGAATTCTTTTGTTTTTGTTCGTTTCTTGTTTTCTGTGAATCTGTCTTTTGATTTTTATATTCTTTTTAACACTTTTATTGTAATCCGGGGATCGATGCATGAGCGTGGAATCCAACGATAATGCAAAGCATAACTGACACTCGACCTATCAGGTTAATCCGATTTAACTATCATTATGAGCTTAGTCGAGAAACACTTCAAGTGCTAGCTAGCGACTCATTAGAATGCCTAAAATAATACGCAGTTTGTATAACTAAAATCTAAAAAAATTAATTGTTGTAAATTCGTGGAATTTAAACAAAAATATTTTTTTCTTGAAAACACTAACTCCGCTTGCAAGCATATATGAGATACGCGTGTTTGCAAAAAAAAGAAACAAAAATCATGAAGTGCAGTACGTGTCAGTACTTGATAAACCGTAAGGGTGGCTTTTTTTTTGTAAAATGGCGAGATCGACCCCAATCGCGTTAGTCTAATCAGAATAGAGGGGGTTGGTTTGCATTTTAAAGCTCTAACGTCCCTGATAAGTATTGACACCACGTGGGAATATTCAACCCTCCCGCGACTCGTAACCGTCATGAAAGATATTCGAATGACAATTGATTAGTCATTTAAACTTTGACGATTCAGTGGTAGACATAGTTATGGCAATAGGAAAAAAATTTATGGTAATTGCGCTCATGGGGTTTCACTAGAAATTTTGTACAAAACTTAATCGGCCAAATCCGCCAATGAGAGAGAAGGTCTGATGTAGGGGATGATTCGGGGGTGATTGACGGTGGTTAGTCTCTCTGTGGGGGTTGCTCTAAAGGGGGTTGGGCACAGGGACTACGTGACAACCACCATTATGGGGGCTTCAACCAGTTTAAAATGTGAATGAGAAAAAGACACTTTCTACAATTGCCAATGCTGACGCTAACCGCCATCATCAAATGATCTTTCTCGATCCTGATAAATTTACGGGATCACTTTTCCCAGAATGCGGGACACCTATGTTTTGTTTTCATTTGGTCGATGCTTACGTTGGAAACATATGACAGCTTGACGCATGCTGGTGGCTATCGGTCATTCTGTGAAATTTATACGGGAACAACTATAGGTCTATGTATATATTATGAGAAATCCTTAAAATAGTAAATATAGGTATTATTCATAAGTCATTGATTTATGTTAAAAATAACTATTTCTGTTAATTAATTAACAGGTTCAATGAGTAATGCACAGAATTGGAATATAATTCGATTTTCCATATACTTTATAGATCGTTTACATTTTCTTAATGATGCATACGTATAATGGCGATTTTACCTAAAGATTAATTTTGCATTTAATTTTCCATTACGTTGCTACGAGATGTATTAATTAGATATGAATGCAATTTTACCAACTTACGTATACGAAATGCAGGCTTGGTATCAGCATGCATCTTTGTCTTGCTGCGATAATGACAGATTCCCACAACCATTGGTAAATCTTGAAGAACAATTAAAATAAGAAAAAAAAAAAAACGAAACAATCACAATTTTCTTAAATCACCACCACTCAGTCATACATTTAAGTCTTTCAAAGTGAAACCCACGTGGCAGACCACAAGTCACAAAGGAATCCAACACTGTCGACATAAAAACCGAGTTACAAGATTTTTCGAAAATTTCATTAATGACACCTCAAAACTTGTTCACGATCGTTATACAGTTATACTCAAATTCACGAGTCTTATACATGTTTTACATTATACCCTGTGTCCAGCAAGTCAGTAATAAAAAATAGTCTTAGTGTCTTTAATTTATGATTTCTTAATTTTTGAATAAAAAATTACAAAAATTCACCCGTTTTTTCTCTTTTCCAAGAATTTCGATATTTTCACGCTCTCCTATCGGGGGCAACTTGTCTACTGGTGAGGCAAGTCCGTCCGTTCGCGTTGGTCAGCACTGCCCCTCTTCTCAGCTGGCCTTTTGCTTTGGAGGCTTCGGGTAGCTTCAGAGCCTGGGCACTCGATGCAACCCCACACACTCCTGTCGATCGGACATCCTCTTTCGACGCCCAGCGTCGCGATGCCATCATCGCACTTTCTCTCATCTGCCTTTCTCCGTTTTCGCCACTCTCGCTTCACGCCACGATCGGCACCGCCACCCCCATTCTCGAAGGGTACATACATTATCCGGCCCTGATCCCTCAACTTCCCCTCCCACCCCATTCGCAGCTCTACTGAATTATAGAAGACACCCTCATACTCCATTTCTGCCATGTCCCTTCGTATATGCAGGCTTTTTTAATTTTTTTTTCATAAAATCCTAAATACTCTTAGTACTTAGTCACATACGTATATCTAGGGAAGATTGACACATTTATTGTTTCTAAGTAATTTTAGGAATTTTCCTTTTTGTAGGCAGTAAACGTATTCTTCGCCAGATTTCACTTCCTTGAAAGTCCCTAAACTGTAGCGTTATTGCGTCGTCGGGTGGTAGGAAAAAAAATGTGAAGGGTGAGGCAACGCTTTTCAACTTCTTTGCTACGGACACTAAGCGTAAGGGTTGTTGTTAAGTCGTAAAAGAGTAAAAGGAAGAAAAAAAAGATGCCAGTGGTACCTTCCTTTTTTTTGTCCGTCCCTCCCCCGAAAATATCGGGGGTGTTAAATATTTTTCGCAGGTAGAAACGGCGCAACCCTCCAAGAAACGTGTTTCAGAAGTTTACGTCATACAAGGGGTGGTTCGAATTGTCCAATTCCTTTATAACGCGATAAAAAAAGAAGGACACAGTTAAAGCTACAGGTAAATTCACTCTAAAGTGACTTAAATTTTTTTTCGTTACTCCAATAAAGTCTTTGTAATTGACTGTTGGAATTTCTCAACGAGGGGATGAATTATTTGGGAAATAAAAACTGGGCATAAATTGCCTTCGATCAATTCCATCCTGAATATATAGATATACACGTATGTGAATACGTATACCCTGCACTGCACTATTAGCCATGATATGTGGACCCACTCGCACGGGTAGTAATTGTAAATGCTGATTGTCCAATTGCCAGGAATTGTCTGTTGGCAATTGACTATATAAATACATATGTGTACACATACGTGGATATATAGATATTTATTGGCGAAGACACGTCTTGGTCAATTACTTAACGCCAGATCGATCCTCAGATTATCTAATTCTGTTAATTAATCAATTGCCGTAATTATTACTACCCGCAGCCGACGCCGACATCCAGGGACGCGCCCGAACAACGCGGGGCGTCGCGGCACCCGTTCCCATCGGCTTTAATAATCGAGATTGTTGTTCCTACTTCCATCAGCCATTTAGATAACTGCTAACACGTACTGTAACATATATTAAATGAAATATAGTATACACTAAGTGCCGCCATGACGTTCGCCATTAATTAGTCGTATAAACGAGACTGAATATACTCACCTACCCACATATAGTGTTCAAGTAATTAAACCGATTGACTTTTTATTAATTAAACCAAAAATAATTAATCTTGTATAAATTTTGGAAATTTAAAAAAAGTCAAGAACATTCTTTTAATACGCATTCTTACGGATGGACGAATATTAAGATGTTTTGGTATCAATTAATTATTTTTGTTTTCTTTTTTCATCGTTTCGTTTCTTGTGATGTAATGGATGTTGATTGACGAACGGGATTGCGTGCTTCTCATCGACATAACTTAGTTACAGAGTGAAGTTAGCGTCGATGAAAATAGACAAAGGATCGTGGCTGCAGCAAGGGGGAGTTGTAGGTTAGCCTACGATCCTTCCAGAGGGAGGCTGCGAAGGGTCCAGAGAACTGTAGGAAAATTGGGGGAGAGCGAGTGGATTGTACAAACAGGGAAAGAAGCACACAGCCGGCTTAGGTTCATTTCGCTACAGTCTGTTCCAATCTGACAGTGTAACGTGTCTAATGATGGATTTCCTATGCGACCATATAGCACATACTATACTAATGGTTAAACATTGAAAAACCGCTATAGAAAACTTATACACTGTATTAGAATGGAGATGTATCAATGGGATAAGAATGGACCAATCTGTTTAAAGATAATGAAAAATTTCGAAATTTCAAATGATTTGAAAATTTTGTACCTTCATCTCTTTCTGTCTCACAGAATGTTCTAATACAAGTGAAAGCCCGTTTAACCACCCACGCATGCTGGGGGTGGCTTAACGGGTGGGTCAGGGGTCAGGGGTCAGGGGTCAGCCGGCGCCCTATTTTGCAACCTCCCGCACGCTTGACCATAGCATTGTCCGTGCGAATGGTCCATTGTCGAATTGAATCATCGGGAGGGTGGAATATTCAGGATGGCCAATGGCCAATCGTCAATGGCCGCTACTGACCATTATTGTTGGGTCCTTTCTGCGCGTGTATAATGCGAACCGGAGCCACTCGAAAATACCGAACGCGTTATAGTTTCCATTCTATTTGACTATATATGTATTCGACACCCATTGTTCGCTGGATGCTCTGAATTATTGGCTTAATTGTTAGGGGAATTCCCGGGCTGTAACATATTTCGAAAATTCGACAAATTTCCGGGCGGGATCTTTTCTTTTGCCTCTCTTGACAATCTTTTCCGTGCGTTTACAAAGGACACGCATCGACGTCATTAAAGTCATTCTCATAGGACATCCGATTGGACTTTAGAATCCGACAATTTTTATTAGGCACTCGCACGTACGTCATTGAATTGAAAAGATCATTTATTTTGGTAAAATTGTTAATAACGATTCTTGTGGTGTACTTAAGGGTTTTAAGAGTTAAGTGAATATTTGATAAAAATTCTATTTTTAGTCGCAAAATTAAGTGGTAGTGATCTGTGGAAATTGACTGAAACTGTCCATTTGGGATATGGACACGCTTTTCTGCAGAATTTTGGAAAATAGGGAACGCTATAGAGAAGCACATATTGTTCGATACAATAGTAGGTAAACTAGGGTCAAGCTAGATTCACATTTGGGGTGCATTGGACTCAGTTATTGTACAGTGTGTAATAATATTTCGCATGCAGAATGACTGGCTGGGTCAGTTTTGGGTCAGGGGTCAAGAGGGCATGTATTCGATGATTCGTCAGTCAGTTTAGCCTACCTCGTCATGCTACATATAAAGTAAGACAGATTTGGACGAAGGAATGATTATAGATTTGTAAACATTGCAAAAGTGTGAATTTTAGAAATTTATTTAAAAAAAAGACAGACCGCAATTATACTCGCTCTCAGCCAGATATAAAAAAGGTGCGCAGCAGCGCAAGGCGCGCACGCTGTTGGATTCATTTTCCAGGAGAATCTATTAATCTTCGTCCTTGGGCCTCGGGACTCCTTTTCTAAGGGGGTGGGCCGAGGAAGCGGAGTGTGTGTGGAGCGGCGCTTTGAGGGTGCAAAATAAGTTCGGACACGAGGGTGTCGAGTTGGCGGGTGTAAGCGTGCGAGGGCGTAGAATTTTCTACCTGGCCCCAGAAGTCTCGGGCCTGATTTTCGATCTTCGAAAATGGGCACACCCGGTCTGTGGGGGTGCGTTTACTACAAGGGATGCTAATGCAGGGTCCCTACGCCTCTCGAGACCCCACACAAGAATTTAAGACTCTCATTACGTTGCTCACCACGTTTCCAATACGTGCCCTTACATTTTCGATTTTGTATTTTTGCAAAAATCACCTAAATATTCACAATGTCTCGCGTGTCGATTTTCGAGTCGGCCATCTCTTTGAACACCTTAAAATTTACATAATGACTGTAGTCATACCGAAAATAATTTTCGGACTGAAAGGTGACGAGTAAATGTTTTTTTTTAGTTTAAATAACGACCTGCCTCAACCTTTTCAAAATTGACCAAAAATTGAAATTTCCCCATTTTTGAAATGCTCCACCTATGCCGTTGTCACGTTCTTACAAATATCTGTTTAAGACACTTAATCTCTGAATGGAAGTGCAATCATTTTTTCACAAGGAAGCAGTCAATTAAACACAAAAGCCTTTTTCTGCAAATTTTCAAGGATTTACCATCAACGGCGATAATGGAGTAGCCCGCATTCCATATGCCAAGCTAGAAAAGAAGGCCCCCATAGGCTTCTGTCGGGTCCGCGACCCAGGAAGTAGGTAGTAATTTCGGGAACGGGCCGCAAAATTAGCAGGCAAAAAGCCGAAAGATGATTTTCCAAAATAACACAGAGCGGGACAATGGAGAGCAATTTCCCGGGCACCAGCTGCTGCCACCTATCTGATTTATCATCTCGGACCTTCCTTTATCTACCGCATTTTCATTCTCCTTCTCTCTCTCTCTCGTCTCTCCTTTTCTCCTACGCTCCTCGAGTAGACTTCCTCTCAATAATTATCGGCCTAAGTGAAAAAAGGAACCGTGAAAATAATCACGTCCCACCATGCCGGTCGAAAGAGAACCTCAAAGAAAAAGAAAGAAAAAAAAAGAAGATTCACCCACAGCAAAACGCGGTTAATTCGAAATTTCATTTCTACGAAGAGACAAGGGCACGTATCTTATTTCCACTTGTGTCTCACATTTTTCTGTCTCTGCAGCAACCACGTACGTATTACAAAGCACATAATGTATCCTGTCGCTATACCATTCGTATACGTATATACTGGTATACAGAGAATCGCATGCGTCCAAGAAGGCAGAAGGGTATAGTTTTTGTAAAATAGCTAGGAAGTGAAAGCGCTGCATCTGGACTGCGGAACGTGGAATTGTTTGGCCGTTAGGTCGCAGGAATGCGACTGAAGCAGATGAGGGGGTGGCAGAGGGGTTGTTCAATCGGTTATTGATTGGAAATGTAAGCCATGGGGGGGTGTCCGGAGAGGGTGGGTGTGCGCACACTACTGACGTCAGTCGGTGCTTCACGGAGGGATGAAAGAGGGAATGTCCAGTACCGGAACGAGCCGACAGATGGCCACTGGTCACTCGTATGGTCCACGCCATTCACACTGGAAACTCGTTAACCGAGAAAAATCTTCATTTCTACCCTTCTAGTTAGCTTTCAATTGAATTTCAAAAACACTCCATTCCTTGATGGTACGGCTAATAGAGTTTTCAATTTTTTTTCCAAAAATTCATTTCTGCCCTCGGAAGTATATATTTTAGGATCTTAAAAATCATGTATATATATATACGCATATATATAATTTAAGTACTTCGAAATTCGTGGTACCAAGGGATGCTCTTGGAACTTGGCTAAATGCCTGTCTCGACTTAAAAAAAACCTTAGGAAAGTAACCTAACCTAAACTAACCGGACCGAACAGGCTCCCTCGCATCCCCCGGGCAATCTTTTCAATTTAAAGTCAAGTATTATGGCTTAAATTGCATTATGGTTTCCTTCCCCAGGATAGGAGGCCAGAGGAGGGGGAAAAGACCGGGGATAGGGCCGGCTCCTTGTAACCAAGACTCAATCACGTCGCTTAACCTCTGACCCCAAACAACACACTACCGACCACTTCGTCAAATGCGTATACGTTGCTCTTATCCACTTCATTTTCTATATAAAAATATAATACCTCTTGGATAAACCTGACAACCCCTATATCCACCACCGACTCCATTAATAAATTCTTTTTTTTCATACAATCTCCATTAAAATTAATCCTTCCAGTATCCACAGATCACTCCGCGCGAACCACAATATTTACCTGAATAAATATCAAATCCGCCTATTAACCAGCGACGATAAACCAGTCAAACAAATCCTTTTGCAATTTCATATACGAGGCTCATGAAAACCCGCATTGTGGATTCTTCCCATTACCCATAATAATGGTTTCCATAACCCATAAGATACCTTGAGGTGTTTTTAGTTTACTTTTCCTCGGTATTACCTTATCGCATATATATATATATCTGCTACGTACCCCATATACAATATATATATATATATATACACACACACACACACACATCATATAATACATTATAGTTCAGACGTAGTTCTGTTACAGCAGAACTACGTCTGTTAAATGCCAACTATAACCTTACGTATCTACGTTCATAGCGTAGTCAACATAGATACTGTTACTAAGGTAAGTATAGGTGGATACACAAGGTCCATGCAACGTAGCTGACTTCTTGCTTGGTGCATATTACCGGCCTGTTAGAGGGCGTGGTTGCCTGATGAGTTAGCAACGTATTGACTTTATAATAATCACGTTAGCCGGTCCATCGTGATCCCTTGGTATTACACGCGCCTTCTCGCGATTTCATCTACCCCGTGTACAGGAGTAACTGCTTTTTAACGTTCCTGGAGGAGCCGGACCGTGAAAGTCGATTCACCTTGCCCAGTCCCTCAGATCGGTAAGCTTTCTCATGGTCGATGCTACTTGCTGCACTTTCGTTACCGCGAGTCTAGATATATAGGGTGTCCATAGAATTTGTAAATGCAAATTTTTATTTTATTCACGAAGAGGAGACGATGGTTTGAGGAAATGTTTTTTTTTTCATAATTTTGAATTACGTGTCTTGGGTGGTGTGACCTTGGTGAAATTTGTTTTTGAACAACCCGGTATACTGGCAGGTATACCTGGTGCGGTAACGGTTGGCAGAATCCTGACCTCCAATCTCACCTCAATTTGCCTACACGCCGGCATTTGCGCGGAGCGTCGGTATTATCTGAAATTATGATCTCAAAAAAGGTTCTTGTGGGGAGCGCGGAAGGGGTTGTGTGTGTGGGGGTGAGGGGGAGAGAAAGAGAGAGAGGGGGGGATGGGAATTGAAGTGGGAGAAAGCACGCGCGCGCACGCTTCTTCTCTAACGTAATCGATTAATTATGGCGAATCGCTTATTATAAATTACGGCAGTAATTGGTGCTTCATTAATATGCGGAGTGTGGTTAGTCTTTGTTTGAAAATTTTATTGATAAAATTACGTCTGTGGGTATTAATTACTGATTGTCATCGAGTGATCCGGCGTCGAATGCTGTGCTGTAATTCTAAACTCTGCGAGTTTGAATTTTTAATTAATCCAGATTGTTCATAGCTTTATTGCCAATTTAATTAATTCAAAAATTAGTTCTTTAACGATCCATAATTATGAGCTTATATATATTTTTTTTTAAATAAGGCATTCTCCTGCTTCATTATCTTGCGCACCGTGCATATTTAAATGATTTAATGGTTTAGGGTATGAGGGTAAATTAGTGGAAATAAGGGATGCACCTGCTCTACCGGTAAATCGGTACTGCACGCCCTCATTAGGATCGCTAATAGATATGCATGACTTTACTCTTAATTGATTCAGTAATTAATATCAAGTCCTTAAGGTTATTTGACACGAGCATATATATATAGGTCGAACAGGTGTTTTTATTGACTAGAAGTTTTAAACAAACTACCGGAAACCGAGTTACACACATGAATAATTCAAGAATAACAAGAAGCAATTTTATAGAGAAATAAATCAAAATTCAATTACAACTCGTAGCTTTAAGATGAGATCACGGATAGTGCAGCATCTCGGTTTTATTTCACGAGAATCACTCTACTGTTTATTTTTGAATATATTCCTGGCACGGAATTGAACTTTGCAAACTTGTAGTTCATATATTGCACCGCTTCATTAGGTCTACGTAAAAAAAATGGAGTATATGTTACACATATGAGTAATGTATTTTTTTTTCTTGAATTTCAGGCAATTTTTATCGTAACGAAATCCGACACAGATATTTATATTGAAAATGGCCGACAAGCAATAACCAACCCCTGATCGATTTAACGCCAAATGTCGCCGTGTTTTACACTGGGCAATAATAGTTTGAAATCTATGTAGGCAATAATTCAACTCCACCCCTTTGCCAACCCTATGCATCCCTTCGCATCCTTTTTTTTCCCTTGCACCCTCCTACATATGAAACATCCATATGATACCGATATAGAGGGCAGTTATTGGCTGTCGTCCTAGACGGTCCAGTAAATAATGTCGGCTCTCCAAAAAAAATTATGACAGATAAAAATGATATGAACAAAGTATTAAAAATTTTCTTCATTTTTCGAAAAATAATTTATCAAAATAACTAAGATCCAGAATTTTCAAGAAACTACTTTTCTGGTACTCGAAAGGGATATCCCCTCTGCTTCTAGTAGCTATATAGACATTTCCAGAAAATCTACGACTTGGGGGAGCAGAAACAATTCACTCGAGTTTGCCGGAATAAACGGAATTTAAATACTCGGAGGAGAGAGTAGCGTCGGGGGGTGTCCTGACTGTATAGTAGAACAATAGCCTCAAGGGAGAGATACGTTAAGACACCAGGAGATATAGGGGGAGTCCTTTCCTATAGTCCTTGCGTAATTTACACGAGACAGAATTCCGTTACACAGTTCGACAACTTCGAAGATTACTTTTTAAGAGTCGCCTTCCTGTTTCCCATAGTTTCTACCCTTATTTTCATGCCTCCCCCCCACCCTCACTCCAATACAATCCTTCAATAGAAAAATCTCAGCCTCAGTAAAAATAGCAGCCAATAACGATGATGCAAATTTCACAATAAACATTTACCATAACAATAATATCCCTAATAAAAAAACTATTTAAAAATATTTTATAACACCCTCTCACATAAAATTCGTAAAAAAATTTCACCCTGTCGATCTCAATCTAGAATATATAAAATAAAGTCGTAAGGGTGCGCGGGACCTTTGCCACCACCATAGCTAATATTTCAAAATGTTCTTTTTTTTCCCAGTATCCACCAAAAGTCCAGGGTGCGTCGCTAGGACGATGTAAGCAACATATTGTTATCAGCCAGACAGAAGGTGGTCCAGGAGGTCCAGTATGTCCCAAGGGATGTTCGCTTTCCTGCTCCTTATTGATATACCGAATAAACAGAGTTGGCAGGACGTTTCGTCTATAGCGACTACCTATACCTCCTATCCATATAAGACTCCTGGGCAAGGATAATGGCTCGGCGAGTCAAATGCTCTACTCTTATCCATAGAAAAGTAAATTCTATAGGAATAAAAGTAACTATAACCTACCCTCTTTTTATTTACGTTCAATCTTTCTGATCCAAAACAATTTTTACCCAACCAACCCCCAACCCACAAGCAGCGCGTATCCGGTGTAAATAAAGATGGCTACTTTTCCTATCCGCTTACTATACTGTACTATACTATACAGCTATAGTACAGTATAGGCAAGTACCTACTCTATAAATACATATGTATGCACGCGTACCTACCTTACCTACCTACCTACCATCCGTAGGGGGCTAGTGCTTTTAAATTCCGCGAGTCAAGGCAATGTTTGACATGGAAATGTCGAGCAATGCATTATACATGTCTTCCAGCAGGAGTGCCGTTCTATACGCTTTTTCTTACCCCTTACTCTTACTCTTATTCGCCATTCTTCCTGTCCGCTACCTAACCCTATGTATATGTATACGCAGGCTTCTTGCAAGTCCAGTCGGCTGCTTTTGCACCACTCGCGAGAACGAACTGGAGACGACGGGGATTTAATATACAGGAGGAACGTTGTTCCTGTGGAAACCCTATGGAGCGGCGAGAAGTTCTTATCGGAGGAATGTTTATTTAAGCAAATGAAAAAACGGTCAGCCTTTCGTCTGCTTTATGTGCTCTTGTATTCGGTCTAGTGTTTACTAGGGGGGACCGGAATAAATTTCGAAAAGACAGTAAAGACGGTTTTGGTGGTACGTGTGAAATTGTTGGATTTTTGAAAAAAAAAATTTATTTTTGAAATAGTGAAAATCAGGGGTTGTCAGTGGACGCGTTGTTCTAAAGTACTCCCGAGGGTTTCCGAAATTTCCCTTTATTAGGAGGGTCACCATTGTTCGTAAAAGGACGTCGCGTTTATTGCATTATTTAAAGAGCCACCCTTCCCTAAGATCTTCTTATCCCGATACTAGAGAAGAGTGCGACTCTTCACACGGTACAGAGGGGTTGTGAGGAAGCTGTTAGGTGCTATATCTACTACTAACGTAGTAGACTGTAAAGAAAATCTTAAGTATGAACGAGAACGCGTCTAAAAGAATGGGGAGAGGTTGATTTTCTAGATGGCTAAAAGGGGATGGAATTTCGAAAGCTAAGGGATGAAATCGCGACGGCAGACAACCCTCAGACGCACCGACGGAAAGCTTCGAATCACGTCAGAGATTATCTGCAGCCTTTCCGCCATTTTATTTCTCCCATTCTATCCGGACACGTTTCATCCCTTATACGCGTCTATCTCTACTTCACCCCTGTTCTAAAGACTTGAAAATTTATTATTCAAAAAAATTAAAATTTTCATTTTTGTAAACACTCACCAGGAGATATGCCCAGTTTCGCCTGAAGGGTTGCTGTGTTTCTGTGTTCGGGCGTCGTCACCGGCGCCGCTATCGGGGGTGAAAGGTCAGGATGCGCCAATGCGCCACCACCTGTCGTTGTCGTCGTTGTCGCCGTAATACAAGGATTCAATGGCGAACTCCTTTTAAAGCTTTGATCCGTTCGCCATGCCACTTCATTATCGCCCACCCAGACTTTCCCTAAAAGCAGATAAAAGTGAAAGAAATCAATTAAAAGGAGAAACTCATACTGTTACTTTATATATACATATATATATTACATATATACAATGTGTGATTCATAAAAACTCTTAAGAAACTGGGGTGGTGGTGAAGGTAGGGGGGAGCATTAACATGGCGGACGGTTATTGATGAGGAAAAGCAAATGAGAGGAAGCTGCCTGGATAAATTATATGAAGAAGGTTAGAAGGTTGAGAGGTAGGTAAGGGTGGGTTTCAGATCGTATTAATAACGTAGCCCCTTGCCTATATACATATATACATATATAAAGTCCAAGCGAAATGGCTTCTCTCCCCTCGTCGACTGCACATAATTAGCGAACCCCGTATGATTGTATATATGTATATACGTAGTACATAGATAGATATATACGCACAGGCGTTCATTTTCCCTTGCCTATGCATTTTCCTTCCACAGCTTTTCCCTCGTTTCCCTTAATTTCCGGGAACAATGGCCGCAACCCTGGATGTTGTTCCAGGCTGCAGTGTCTAATTACGCGGGGTCCATGGGATCCTCCAGTATGGTCATGGGGTGGGTTTTATGGGTTTCCGCGGTAACGTTTACTGGACGTCTCAAAATAAATATACTCATTTTGCCCATAATTTAACCATATAATACTGTTTGGCTCAATTCGTCTGTTGTTCGTTACATATAAAAGTTTCACAGGGTAACGTTCAGTCGACCGTAGTTAACGTTATCAAACGGAGCGCAGATACTGTGCTAGACGTTGGACAATTACTTTTGTATCTCACTCTATCGAATCCTCGATTTGGGAATAACCACAAAAAAAATGTCTAACAGTGACGTACTTATGTGTTCTAGGAACTAAGCTCCCAGTATTATTTCCTTGATGAATGATTTAGTCAAGAGAGAAGACGGTAGATATGTATACGCGAAAGAAAGATCTGCGCGAGTTAGAGGATTGGGTCTTTGTGAAAGAGAAAAAGAGGGAGGGGGAGAGAGGAGAAAAATAAAGGGAGGGGGAGGTGAGAACAGTGCGAGAAAATGGCGGTGAGAGAATAGTGTGAGGAGCTGGGACCAATGTGGAAGTAAAAAGAGAGATGAAGAAAGAGAGAGAGGGGGAGAGATAAGGAGAAGGGGGGGGAGAGAGAGAGAGAGAGAGATAGAATGGCGAACTAAGCTTCACTATGTGGCAGTTCGAGAAGCACAGTCGGATAAAAGAGAACTAAGAGAAATGGATAAAAGAAAGTGTAGCCGGCGCTAACTAAGGGCGTCGGCTAATCAATATCATCAGAGAATGGCCGCTGCCCTCGGCAACCCCTCTATTTCCTGGATCTGCCCTTCTTAGAGGGTTGCTAAAGCGTCCCGATTGTCTTACGAGAAAATAATTCTGTCCCGAGCGGAAAATGATATTTTTTTCAATCTTCCTGTTTTTTATTTTATTCTTTTTTTTATTATAAATATATGTCGCGCGAGAAATTGCGAATTTTTTATACGATATTACGAGTTCTCTTCCTACTCGAGTCTTCTCTGTGGGATCCCATGGTCCATGATCTCTAGCCTAAGGCTCCGGAGTTTGTACACAACTACCCTGAGAGCATGGACCAGCGGTTCCTTTAATCTCGTGGTGTTTGCATGCCCGAGAAGACCCCTGCTTCTTGGAATCCCACCCCTATACACACGAGACAAACGAAACTACCCCGTGGTACGTTAACCGGAAACGCAGAACCCGGATGGACCTTACGGAAAATTAAATTATCTCGATGAGAAAAAAAGAAAAAAAAATCTATCGATTCCCTCAGACACCCGTACGGTTTACCCTTCGCCAATTGTAAATGGGATTTTATAAACAAGTATATGTATGACTGAATTTCTGAAAAAAAATTCCCATGGGTTTCGGAATCTGTCAAAGAAAAAAAAACCACGCTCTTCTCTTTTATATTGAGGGGGTGAACCACGCCAGGTCAAACCAGTATGGTGACGTCCATCCAGCACCAACTTCATTCACAGGGTTTATCACTGTCCAGATAACAACGATTTACCTACACGCGAAGCCAACCAACCCCCTTGCATCCCTTGGGTGGTTAAAATCGGAAGGGTCGGTCGGATCCCGGCAGCCAGTAGCCAGCAGCCACCTTGCATTCAGGAGTATTTCACTTTAACGGCCCCCCAGGGGATTGGCTGACCTGACCGAGACCCTCGAAACGTTTCAGCATAATGGACCTTTACATTACTTATTCGACAGAGTCGCGAACTTGGAAACCGCCAGTATCCGCGATCAATTCTCTCCTCATTAATGAACGTAAACTACAAGTAATTAATAGAAGTAAAAAAAATAATCACGTTTCACACAATATTTAATTCGTTTACGTAAAAACGAGAAGAATTGTTTAAAAATCCAAAAAAATTCAAAAAGTTCTCTATATAAAATACTTCTCTGTATAAACGAGTTGAAAGAGGGGTGAAAGACGGTTCTGGATAAAACGAGCGATATAAGATTAATAGTAAAGGCCGAGTTGGTCGCTTTCAAGAAAAAAGGGTCGCCGGTATAGTACGTATAGGTAGGCATAGTGGCGCTGTTGGCGATTCTTCTTTGAAGGTGGACCCGAGGGTAGTAGTGGCCAAATTGAATCCTGTTTAGGACAGGATAGAAAAGGGGGTGGAAGGACCCTTCTCTCAATAAGTAAATTGCACCGTCGATGCGCTCTCTTCTGATCCCTCGACGCAAAATTAGAATAGCCTCAAGGCTTAATCTTATCGCCGCGCTGAATCAACCCTTAAATTCTACGTCAATGCATTGGATAACGTAAGCAACAGAATTTTCAACCCTTTCCAAATTAAAAAATTCATTCTCTTCTAATTCAAAATCGCCTCACCGTCTAAACACGGGTATAATTTTATAATATTGATAACGCGACAAAAGTCCGTTGGATACAATGCCTAATCTACTAGCCCGATTTGCTTATCAGCAATGTGCTGCGCTACGAGATATCCAGATAAATGGAAAATATAAAACCGAGACTGATAATAGCGTCGGAGGATTGACGCATCCAGATCCAAAATGCACCGGCTGATAAGAGATACGTATTGTATATTCATGTCGCTCCGATGTGAATGACCTTTAATCGTTTGACGCTACTTTCTTATCGTCCAAAAGTCAAGCGACAATAGGACAGGTTTAAAGGTGCGATTGATAAGCATAGTTATAGATAGACTGATAACAATTTTAAATCCATCCACATATGGGGCGTCTTTTAATCTTTAGGTTTTTTTCTTTTGCATTTGAAATAAAAATATTTAATTACTATGTACAGATTAATGTTTGTGGTTTCATGCCATTTTAGATACACTTGTATCAAGGTGCGATCGATAAAAAGCTACCAGCCTTGTGGTCCACCTTAGAGCACATATGTGCTAACGGTACATATGTGCTGTATGTTTATATATACCTATGGGTTATAACCCAACATGCGAAACACTTAGCGCCTGGAAATCGCCCTGGTGGAAATTGAAAGCAGATACGAATTGCGCATAGGTATATATAGGGCATATACATATGTATAATATATATACAAGGTATATAGAGGGTATATAGGTATATATCGTCCGCCATATTGGTTGCAGCTTGAAGTCGTCGCGGAATGCCGCCATTATGTTAATACGGCCTACCTGACTCGTAGTAAAAGGCGGACCGATAAAACGTGAATAATAAAAAAGCACGTTAGGGGTTGAGGAAGGGTTGGCTCGCATGCGCGAACCGCCCCTCTAGGCTCTGGGGGCTGTAACGTACAGGCACCCTTAGCCTCCAGAGCGCTATACCGACACCTTGGCCAATCTGCATGTTACTGACCGACGCCATTTTGAACGATTTCAAGAAAGGGGATGATTTGACTCAACCCCTTTTATCTTAGCTATTTTTAAATGGACGTTGTACGCATTCGCGTTAGCGTGAACATGTTTTCAAGAAAATTCTTTATATTCTGATAAGAATATGAATTCCTAAACGTATAGAAAAGACTATGGAATTAAAATGATACGTTTATAGACTATCAAACTAGGTTATCTCTGAACATACGTGTATCATCGAGATACAGGCGCCTTCACTTGAAAAGTATTTATCTTAAAGAAACAATAAAAAACCAACGGATAATCCAAATTTTCGAAATTTCTCGTATAAGGTCAAAAATTAAATATATCCCTTAATCGCGTTAACATTCCCTACAAAGTATGTAAAATTAAAAATATCATTCTCATCGTCGCATCATTCGTCATTGATTGATTCACTCAAGAAATACGTTACGCATTACAGGATAAAACGTAGAAAGCTAAATAAAAAGAAAGAAAAGAAAATATAAGAAACGCGCAGGTAGAGCACACATAAGACCCAACGGGGGTTGGTCGTTAGATTTTGAAAAAGGGGTGAAAAAAGAGAAGAGAAGGGGGTTGGGTTACGAGTTTAAAATCACAATGGCAGACACACGTCTATCCGTCCCCTTAGCCCCTCGGTCGTTTCTTCTCGCGAGCATCTGCGTCCGTCCTCGCCAATGGGGTGCATATACCTACCCCTATTTCAGACATCCAAGTGCATAAGTGCATCCCTCAACATGTGAGCGTAAAAGTGACTGTGCGAGTGCGTACGTGCCAGGCACGAACGTAGCACGCGTCAGTGACGTCAGTTGGATCGCTACACCCGTATACCAGCTATATTATATATAGCAACCCTTACGGACGGTACCGACCAACTAGGTATAGTAACAACCCCCTCTCCCCACCCCAAAAAATCCCAGTCGCTCTATACGGGCACGGCACTCGAAAACCACCCTTCCTCAAACATTTTAAACTTTTACCCGACTGTATTTTATGGACGGCTTCGGGGTTGCGTCACAAAGCCTTCCACTACCGTTACGCAATTTTTTTTCATTTCCGTGACAGACGGCCCTGCGAGCGTGTCACCCTTTGTGTGTCACCATACGCAGACTACCCTTATTTTCCATTTTTTTCATATTCCTCTCGTAGGATCGATATTTTGAAAAATCAATATATACGTTCACGTAAATTCAAATTAAATAAGCACAAAGATACGCGTTCTTTTTATCCCGAGATAAAGAAGGTAAGAGATAAGGGAACGACTTCAAATCATAAAAAAAAATGCATCCGGTCAATGCACTCGATCTGGAGCGTCCCTAATGATTAATCAGTGACGATCATTCTAATTTAACCGGAACGAAGCTGTTCTCTGTGAGAGGATGGGAATCCATTGCGAAATTAAGATGGCACCTGAAGATAGTCAAAACTTACCCAGCAATAATATATGGACTGTCTTATGCACTGTTATGCTAGACGCCGTGTCTATCCGAGGTATACGTATATATGATGCCTACATAAAGAATAACTCATGGGAATCCTGTAATAAACCATCAAACAGTACATGCAATTCTAACTAATTAACACCCATCCCATTCGCACGCGATCACTATCCAAATATAATATTAATAAATTCCCTTCAGTCTCTACGTCACGTTCGCATAACAGCAGTATAGAAAGAAAAATTCTGCGATATCCACCATGCTAATCTATATGCATCAAAGAGCAGCCATTTTGATTCAACGACCTGCAACTGTCTCGTACTGGTATAGTTGACCCCCCCCCCCCTTCCTCTACATAGAAAACACCATAATCTTCACCACCATAGACTACCCCTTTCATGCAACTCGGATGCACCCGGTGTAAAAAAAATCTTTAAAGCAAACTGCACTTCTCAAGTGAAGGGGGGGGGGGGGGGGGGATTGAATTCTTCTGATTGGTTGAAAATTCTACCAATCCCAACTCGTATGCATCTTCAATTTTTGCTTCTCTGTTAACCTAACTCCCTGCATGCGTGTACATATTGCCAGCTGCACATATATATATATATATATATATATATATATAGACACATTGCAGCATCCAGTAGCCATCCTCGCAGACACGGTTGCATCGTCCAGCGTAAACTGACTGCGTCCAAAAGCGCATGCGTAATTCATTATCGGCGGCTGCAGCTCCTTCTGCAACTGCAACTGCAACAGCCTACTGGCTACTATACGGTGCCGGCAGAAAGACACAGAAAAACTGGTAGCCCTCAGTCGATCCTCATCGTAATCCTCCTTCGTGATTCTCCGTCGGCTTGGTTATGTTAGGTTAGGTTGGTTGGGTTGGTATTACCATTGCGGGATCGATGAAGGTACTCTTACTAGTCGTGTTGCACTTCGATTCGAGACATTCTCAATTCCTCATGGGGAGGAATCATTAACGAATGGGACCGTTGCGTTGAGACTGGAGACAGACGCGTTCATAGATATACCTTTTGTGTGTGTGTGTGTGTGTGTATAGGTATAGAGTTGCATGTGCATACAGTCGCAAAATACATATATAATTCTTGGCCAAAGATGACAGCACGAAAGTCTCGCTGCTTACTTAATACTTGGGCCTGTACTAATTAGCGTGTTGACTGCTGCCTGGTAATTTTTTGAAAAGTAGCGGGAAACGGTAATTAGCGTGACGTTACTTCACGTGCAGTGAAGTTTCTTAATGCCATCGACTAGTGACATACATGATAACCATACCGTTTCCGAAAAGCGTCATGAGGATATTCATTTTCACGGAGAATCGTGAGGATAATTCCCTAGATATAGTATAATAACGATAAGTAAATCGATAAGTGTAATTGGTTGATCGAACTGTAAACCGAATAAATATTGCGCAACGTTGTGTCAATAACGATAAAGTGGGACGCGCCTCGATTTTACATGTTTAACTGTAAATAACATGAGCGAGCGTTATCAGTGAGCTATGTGGAATAAATCAACTATCAATGTGTCAACTGAAGGACTGATAACAAAATATCACTAGAATAATCCCCAAGACGCATAAGTATAACTATATTATATATGTACGATTGATTCTAGGTCTCGACTTCATTTTGAATTTCGATCCACGTGTGCATTTGTTTCTCTCCCCTTGTGTTTTATCTCAAGAGTTAATCCAATTTAGCGATAAGTACAGTCACAGTGAGTGGACCAGGTTTCGAATTTCGGATTGGGCCTGATTTGATTTTTGGGGTAGAATCGCGTGCAGCCGCAAATCTTGATATCAATCGCGGTTTGGAAATCGTGTATATAAAAAAAAAATTCACCAGCAACCCCATATCCTATACATGGAGTACCCATTTTTATTTTCCCTTTGTGACTATTCGGTTTCTGGTTATTATCCGTACATAGATATCGATCATTGATCTCTCCGATCCTAGATCATTGTCTAGACTGATCGATCCCACAATTCCGATTAAATCGAATGATTAATCCATTTTTTTTTTGCGTCATCGAGTAAAACCGATTAAATGGGATATTGTTCGAATGTACGTTAAAATGGAAATTTTAGTTTCTATCCGTGATATGAACGTATAATGGGTATATGCGTGGCTGACAGTATGTAACACCATATATGTATGTATATACTGACGGGATCGATGACTCGATCCGTTCTATGATAAATTGATCCTAGCATAGTCGGGGTTGGAAATGCAGTTGGAACTGCATTGAGCATGGAACGTTGCACCGATGCGGCAAAAACCCTCCCAGGAGAATTGAAATATATATATATATACACACACGAGAGATTATACGATACACTAAGAAGTGACATAAGTGCCCGTGGTCCATGTGGACATATATGAAAAAGGGGGTGAGTGGGTATTTCAAATTCCTGAGAATTTTCGTTAAACTCAACTTTTTGTGAAATAAAGTACCTACTCTGCGCTTCTTTTCTTCCCCTTATGCATCAAGAATCCCGCGCAACCCCCCATCGGATTCTAGGTTCCCGTAAAAACTGTGTGAAAAAGCGTTATTTTTAGGGTGAAATTCGAAGCCGTGAATTTTTTTGACTCCCCACCAGTCTACTTAGTGCACTCTTTTTCCCTTTGCATCCCTTAGTGGTGCGGCTGGGTTTTGACCCCGTGACGTGGGGTTGGTTGCATCGCGTAATAGGGTGCAGGTAAATTTCACGATTTTGGAAGATCACCCCGTACGGGTCCTACCCTAAACCAGAAAGACGGAAAATCATGTGATGCGCAGTTGCGCAGGGTGGCGCAGGGTGAATCGGGGACGCATCCTGCATATTCACTGGATTTTTGGGTAAATCGTTCAGTCCCATAATATATATATGTAAAAAAAGAGAAAAGAGGGAAAGGTCCCATTCAATATATGAAGGAAGGGCCTCGTAAGGGGTGAAATGTCTGTTTTTCGATGAAAATCCGCCGCTTCTTTAGAAATCCACAATACCGGTACTTTCTGGGTCATGGGAAGTTTCCCTGTATTGTGAGAAAAAAATGTAAAAAAACCGTTTTCGAACCTCCGTCACTCCACCGATTTGAGACATCGATTAGTCCCAAATTTTGTTCTCAATTTTCCTGAGGATTCCACGCAAAAAAAAATCACCAAAACTCCATGCTACTCTCCCCAAATGTACTACCAAGCCTTAAAAAAATTATTATCTACCCACACTCAACGCATACCAAAAAATTGCCCTGATGCAATCCTCAGTTAACTATATTACCACCACCTGAAAAATCCTACATGGCGACGCTCCCTCCCTTTCTATCCCAAGAAAGTAACATGTCGTCGTATTTCTCGAATAAGATCTCAGCGAAGAGATCCTAATCCCGTCTAAGGCTACGGATCGCAGAATATCGTTACCTATGGGTATATAAATAAAGTCTCTAAATTCGAAAATCCCTAGCCCTATTCTAAGAGTTGCACGAGTGGAAAGAAATACCACCAGATTTACTTTCCCTCTAATACATATGCGTATAATTCCCCCCCCCCCCCCTCCCGCCACGCACCACCCGCCCCTCTGCGAATCCCCCAGCTCTTTCATGTTTCACGAGGTGCACCATCCAGCCATCCAGCCAGCCAACCAGCCAGCCATCCAGATTTCAAAAAGGCGGGGGATGACGAGTGAATGACAGGACAATAAGGCCGCTCCGATGCACGCGAATGCTTTATGACGATTCAATACGTCAGAATCCCGCACGGATGCACTTTTCTGTATGCACCAGGTCTTGCCCGGCTCTCGAATTTCCAGTAGGATATGTCGAAAAAAAAATCCTAAATTCCATCAATACCCATGAACGGGGTACCTTGAGCATCCAACGACGACCCTGACCTTACGATTAGTCACTGGCTGACATTAGATACTTGCAAACCAGTTATCCGTACCAAAATGGCCTAGAACGGTTAGACGCCATTGCATACTGGTGCACTGACACGTTCTTCACTGACCTACCTTCATTTCTCTCTAGAATTGGCGAGAGCAGGTACAGATAGCGATAGAGATATAGCATCCGTCAATTGGTCCATTGCAACACATCTGTGTTTCAATTAATTTATGACGTTGCATCAGATAACTGCATTATCTGATGAGATTCTTCTAAGTCGAGATGACCCCACTGATTTAGAAGTATTATACACACTCGTTAACGGGTTCCAGGTAGGAACAAGAGTCAGCCAGTATAATTAGAGCAAGGGCAGCTAACATGAGCCTGAGAATGCGATCCTTAAGCTTAGTTTACAAGGGATATTCGTAATAAGTCTCGATGCAGATAGCGAGTAGGGAATTCTCGTTAATGCGCAGCCGCTTAGATGCGGCAGGTGGAAATAAAAAGTAAAGAGATTACGTGCTAGATGGCTAGTCGGCAGCGAAAGGGCTCAACGCTTCTATTATACAATTTTGCAATGCAAATTCTCTTGTTTTTTTTTCGTGTTATCGCGAGACTCCTTTCGAGACGAGATACAAGATAACAGAAAATAATCTGACGCTAGTAGTAGATTATTCGAAAAATTCAAAACCAGTAATGCAACTTTATCACGCTACCCTATATACATAGATAATAATGCAGATAATTTTGCACACTTAAATCGGGATCTTGATTGATCGGTATCGCAGTGAGAAAGGGGAGGGCATTGTACCTATTGAATTTTTTCAAAAATTTTTCACGCTCTCACTTATGAAAATCCCTATTTAACGCAGCGACAGAATCAGTCAACAATGGTGTCGTTATACTATAGCAGCTGTTCCTGTCATTAGAGACGGAAGTTTTGTATTGAAAAAAAAATAAATTTCTAATCGCAGTTACGCGTGTCGATGCATGTTTGTACGTATACAATTTAATATTTAAATTTGAAAACGGTAAATTAATTACTCGAGACAAATTAGGGGAATTCGTCGAGAATCGCCAGCCGTCACGAATAAGCACGCTATGGAGGTTGTAGTGGAAAGTTATTACGTATTTCAAGACACCCTGTACACGGAACAGATCCATATCTGAAATACAATAAGAGTATAGATGACTGAGCGACATGAGGAAAAAAAGGAAAAAAAGGGATATAGTCCATTGTAAAAAAAAATCAATTTTCAAACAATTTCAGAGTCTTTGAAGGCGTCTTCGAAAGTGGCGCTTTTAAAAAGTGCTTAAATAAATAGATTGACGTCCCACGCCTAGTCCTATGGGCGTATAGATATACGTCCGTTGCTAAGGGTGCTAGGAGGGGGTGGTTCGGACGAGGGCTTGGTGTGTCCGTGGCGGAGGGGTTGAAACGAGACAATAAGCCCTGAGGGTCCTCGGCAGGAACTCAAAGAGTGACCGTGCTGCGACACTCGTCCGATAATCTAATAAAGGGGTTGTCTCAGGACCACCCCCATTCATCCCCCCTCCTCCTCATCCAAGCCTCTCTTGTCTTTAACTTCCCGTCTCATCCCTCTTAGCACTACCTTCTTATATATCTCCGGCTTCTCTGACGCCATTCCCTTCTTCGGGGGATGATTCGAAGGTAAATATTACCCCAAAAGATTTCGCGGCTCCCGGCAAATGGCCAATCTTTCCATTCGTGTCTGTACGGTCCTGTGCGCCTTGACTATCTGCTAGGGGTTGATTCTTCTCTCTATACTGCACAATAGAAACTTTTCATCCCTTACGCACTCATGTATGGTTTTCACGGTAAGATAATTCTTCAGGTATATTTTATCTGTAGTATTTTAAGGGTATTTTATTTCTTGTGTATTTATCTGGAGCATACACGTGCACCGTGTAAGGGTGGTTACTTTTCAACGGGGGATGTTACACTCCCGCTAACTTGCCAAAGGGGTGCGAACGAGAAGCACGAAACTGGCCTCTCGTAGTAGCCCAGGTTGCGGGTCCGGTAAAACTACACAACACTCAACCCTCAAGACAGCCCCCGGAGCAACCCCCATGACCAGGCCAGGATGTGTAATTGAATTGGCTTCCATCCCCCATTGCCAAGCCAACCCCTTGCAAGCAAATACACTGTGTCTTCCTTATACTTTCTTCCATGCTAGAGAAGCTCTCACCAAGTTATAGACTCGAAGAAAATGTTACCCTCGGTGCATTATTCTTTCCAAATTTTCATCATGACCACCCCTATTTCACTAGAAACATTGTTTTTCACCCTTTATGTAAAACCTTCGCTTCTAAATATTCGAGAAATTCAAACTGACCGACTTTCAAGGACTATCAGTAGGCGATGAAATGGGGTAGTGCAGAGGAAGAGAAAGATAAAGCCCTCCCCCTCGCACCATTCCTTCACGACAATAGGGGATGCCGAATTAAATAATACTCGGCGATATTAGGTTAAATGGATTCTGGCTACGAGTTCTTTCAGAAACGGGGGGCTATTTGCGGAACTCAATGGAAGAGGGTTTCCCATCGTTCTCCTCTCTCTCTCTCTCCCCCCCCCCCCCACCCCTCACTCTCTTAACCCACCTCCGTCAGTCCTCTTTACGTGGTGTCCTGCCGCCTTGTACCCCTCACAGCATCCCCCTATACGATGCCCACTATATTCTATACATATACATATCTAGCTATCCACTATTGACCGCGACCGTAGCGCACGGCCATTCCGCATTTTAAAGGGAAAATTTTCGTTTATTCGGGACGACTTCACTTTCTCTCCCTTTCTTCCTCATTTTCTCTCTCATGCTTTCTCTGTCAGATTATTCTATGACTCGAACGGCGAATGCCAGCTCAGACGGAAAATAACAGAACCGCCTTCCTTTTGCTACTGGCAGGTCCTTCTCTCCTGAATACGCAAAGACCCACTAGGCGAATTCTTTTCTATTCCATTCCTGGTCGTATAAGATAGCGAACAAGGCCCATCCGATCGATTGCATCCCTCCTTGCAAGGGATGCTTTCGATTATACCAAAATTTATCAAAATTCCACGTGAATTCCATTTGCCTTCGCATTTCTCATCTCGTTTCCTCTTATTTCGGACGACGGACGATTATATACCGAGGAGTGAGAATCTACTGGCAGTAGCTAAACGCACGAGCAGTCAGGATTGCTAAACAAACGAGTCCCTCTCGTCAGCCATTGAATGCCCAAGTTGTTTGCTCCCGTGAAACTCGCTCACTCCAGAGAGTCCAGGAAAACCCGGAAACAGTAGGGAATCCAAGGGATACGTAAGATAGAGAGAGAAAGAGCGAAAGAGAGAGAGAGTCAGAGCACGTGACACATCCCTGGTACTCGCGAAATTCTTTTTCTCCCCCTCCCCCCTCTCTCACTCATTCTCTCATTCTTTTCCTCAGGCTACTGTTCAGGCTGCTACTACTGTTTATTCTAGTTATTTTATTACACGGCCAAGAGACAAGGAAACGTCGCAAACTTCCGGTACTGTTTGCTCATTTCCTCGTTTCGACCATTTTTCCAGGACGCAGTGGAGTAGCCTCGCAAATTTTCAATTGGATACAACGTCCATTTGGCAGACTGCAAAATAAATAGAATTTTACACAACAGGTGACTGAATAACCTGTAACACGAATTTACCCTTGTTCAGTTAATATAGATATTAATTATGATATTGCCCTTTCCCCTCACGCGCCCTCTCTAAAACCCTCCCAACTTTATCCATAAAAAATCAAAACTGTCTACGCCACTGGCTCATTACCCTATCGTGCAAATTTATGACAGACTTACAGTCTATTAGCTCTGCAGGCAGATTAACATCGATGCCAGCCCTGCAAAAGCAGCGGAAGCTACGTTCGTGCCACGGCCTACGCGCTTTGTCGTACTCTTCTATTACTTCTATCATTATTTACTTATGAGCCTTGCCCTACCACGTCCGCATCGGTTATCATCCGCCACATGGAATCTCCATTCATAAAGAGCAAGAGCGATGTAGCGAGGTAAACAGTAACGACCGAGTGAATGAACGCGAATTTTTTTCATTGGAATATAAAGACGCCTAATCCGCTAATGGATGTGCTCCAAGCATAAGCTAGAAGGCTGAGGGGAGAGGAAAGAGCGAGGCAGTTTCCATAGAGCAACGGCACTTCCTGAGAAGGCAGAAAGATAGTGGCAATAGCTTGCGTGCATCTCACGTAATGGAAGGGCAAGAAATAAGAAGGAAAAGGAATAAAAAATAAGATTTTTTACAGATAGCGATTCTACACAGTGAGTCTATCTATGTATATGGACACCGATGTATATATATATATATATGTCTGTAGAGACTATCGCGAGGATCGCGAATATCGGGGATGCGGAAGACACAATCGAATTCATGGAAACGGACGTTAAACCAAAGCCGATCTAGCATGCCGGAAAACGGTGGGATATATATATATATATATATAGCGAATCCGGTACAAGAAATATAAAGAGAAAAAAGAATACGGGACAATCGAAACCGAAAGAGGGGAAAAAGAAACAGGAGTGGTAAAATAAAAGGAAAAAGAGAGAACAACGGGAATGATAAGAGAACGTATAAGGAGGTTGGATTTAGGTAAAAGATGAAATCGAAGTCACCATCCTCTTTTATGGTCCGGACAATCAGAGTCTCATACCTGCGAACGATCTATCAAATAGCGAGATGAAATCCTCGTAATGCGATGACCTATCGACAGTTCATTGACAATATATAGATACACACACATATATATATATATATATATATTTAAATACAGCTGTCCTCACGTTCTACATACCTGTCAAATTTGACAGCTGCCATGCAATTTACCAAGCAGAGTGAATAAAAATAAATAAAAATATCGAAAAAAATGTACCAATAAACACACCCCTTATATCCTCATCTCGGCTTGCAGCCATTAATAGATGCACAAGTACATCGAGCAAAAGAAAATGGCGGTCAGCAACGCAGGTTATCGCCCATTAAATCCTAAGTCTTTTTCATACGGCAACCAAGCGAACTCTCAGCTTTGCATGCGCGGGAAATTTAAGTATAGTTGCGGCCATATTACAGCCACGCTATTTCTGCGAAGAGAAGGTACGAAAGGATGGGTGGCAAGTAGCTCGTGAAAATTCTCAGGATTACAGTAGGTAGTGGGAGAAGAAAGAAAAAGGTGTAATACGAAAGCAAGGATACGGATGGGAGACAAAAAGAAAATCGCTGCGTGAGTTTAGTGATTTCCGGGAGGAAAAGGGTTAGCAGGGGTCGCGGCTATATTTCAAAGCTGCAGTTTGCGCGCACGGAGGTTATATGGCTCCCGCACTAGCGGACGTCTCAATAATACAGGTACAGAAGAGCGAAGTAGTGCTACGAAGCCGGTGCCAAGGGCCCGTGATATATGGCCCTTAAATCATCGACGTTAGTAGAGGAGAGATGGTGGCTCCACCTAAGGAAGCAGTAACAGCCCGGCAAACATATCAATCAGTTGAGTATGCCCTCTTAAAGATCTGCCTATTCGAAGACTCGTTAATCAACCTATGCAGACGACGGGCAATGCATTCGAATGAGGAACGAAAATTCTTATCGTACGTACCTTTTGTCAGCCCGTGCGCGCGTTACGTTATCAAGCGCGGCCATATGTAATTTTAACAGTGCGAAGATAGCAACGAATAAGGATATCGGTGAATTTCAATTACCAAGTGAAATTTCGTTTCTGACAATTTTCAATCATGGGAAAAGACTTATCGGCAGAAAATAGTAATACGGAAGAGATGCCTTACGACGGCAAGAAGAATGAAAGGATTAACGGCGATTGTTAATGAAGTTAAGCACGACAACGAAGCCGAGCAGTCGTACCAACGTCAACGCTTGGAAATGTCTGGAGCCGTAGAAAAAGAGTGGCGGCCGAGTCGACAGCGTGGCAAACAAAAAGCTAACGAGCGAACCGAAACGCACGCGATAGATGCTAGCCACTCGCAATGTGATTTTTGCTTCGTCTAATTCTTATTCGCTCTGTGCTTCTTTTCGATTCGTGCCTTTGTCACAGAGATGAATACAGAGATAGAAAAATGAATTTCCATCAGCGTCATTCCCTTACACGTCCAATAGATACAGTGCAGTTAATTATATATAAATTGTTAAATTGGGCCTTATATAATTTTATATTAAAAAAAAATAGTGAAGATGTAATTGAAAAGTTTTCTACTATCTCCCGCCATTTTTTTTAATTTCAAATTTCCCGCTTCATCGTTATTCCCAATACACACCCTCTGAAAAGCACCGTCACCCCCGTCTAGTAGAGTCCCAACCATTCTGGGCTTATGCACAAAGCTCCAGACTGATGATTGCAAAAAAAACACATGCATAATCTACTATGAAACATATTATTCAACAATGCGAATTTGAAGTCATGAAAGAAATAGTACATTATGCTACAAGGGAGGGAAGTGCGTGTTTTTCGCCGAGTGTGAAGTTTGCTGCCCGAGCGAA
>JARQST010000715.1:218670-259421 GCA_030142225.1 Pachycephus smyrnensis
GTGGTTAAGAATTGGCTACTTTCCACCCGCGTTGCAGGCATGGAATATGGTCATTTTAGCGTAGTCGGGAAAAAAAGCATATTTACAATCATCCACAATAATAATCCGTACATCTGCATATATTATAACCCAGGGTCCCATACAGGTAAAAAATAATGCATCCGAGCGCAAAGAAAGAGATTAATTCACATCCGCTGTAAAACCACGTATATATATACCCTGAATAACGGGAACCGTCATAATCGTCTATGAAACTCGTCGATGCCAAAGAGCATAATGACTAAATAGAAGAATCGATCTGTAATAGCCGATCCGTTTGATTTATACCGCCCGTGGCGAAGCCAAGCTGGCAAGTAAGTCGAGAAGGAACTGAGCAACGAATTAAAAGAGTGCATCCGATGTGGTGGGTCACGTGGTACCCAGCGAGAGACACCATCCATTGGTTCAAATAGAGGTAGTGGGGGGTTAGGGCCATATATATAAGTATCGGCGCAGGATGCAGCCTATATGTAGACACCAGGGCGCCTTGGAATCGGCTTAATCGTGATTAATATCGCGAACTCATACCGCATGTCGGTAATTATCTACACGTGTTTTACCGAGTCGGGATCATCGCGGCTGCCTTCTCCTATACCATCTTCGTCATTACTTTTCATCCTTCTCTTTGCAGTCTTATCTTCCCTCGTACTTTCTCTCTCTCTTTCTATCTTCATGGATAAACCAAGCAGCGTGTGGGAACACGATCCGGCCCATTCTTGCTGGGCTACCCATATTTATTCCTTTTCGCCGAGCTGCCCAGATCACAGTAGAACCTTCGACTCCTCGTACTAATGTTACTTGAATAAAGTATAGATATAGGCATCGTGTGCCAAACCGTACTCGCATGTGGATTTCCAAACGTGCTGGTTATACGTGTAGTAAGAGCGTGAGAGCACTTTCGCTATATGAACTCTATTTATTCGTACGTGTATCTATGTACGCATGTGCTTAGAGGATAAAAATTCACGAGGCTAATCGTGACTCGGTTACCACTGGCAAATATGCTTATTCCCTTTAATATAAATATCTTATCAGAATTGCAAAGGCGGATTCCTCAAGGAGCGGTTAGAACTCACAGATATATTGGAGTTTATAGGTAAAAAAAGTAAAGGTAATTTGGGATAGACAATTTTATAGTGTCCGTCAGTCTATTTGGTCTATGAGAATATGCTAGGAAATTTTATAGATGAGATGATAAGGCCCCATCCGGGTATCCACGTGACTTCCTGTCACGAATTCTTAATGGGACCTCGAAGCGGTAGGATATCGACGAGGATCGTAAGGCCCGTGATGACAGCGACCTAATTCTCAATGGGTATGTGATGCGTTAAGTCCAAAGAAATCGGCATAGGTCCCAAGCCGTGGTAATACGGGCCGTGAAAAAAATGCGAAGGGTGGTGGGTGGCGCGGATGGGCATTACCATATAGCAGCGTGACTCCGAACTCCGCACGCCTCATCTGAATAAATATCGTATTATAATTAAAGGAATCGTTCGAGCCATAAATCAATGGGCTCGGTTTATATATCAGGGGCCCGCTGTAATGTGGACCGTGGGGCCCTGAACGGGCAGCACTCCGGGCCCCGCGGGCTCCGTGGGGGGTCGTCTATGCTAATGGCGCCCTCTCACGAAGCAGAGGAGAAGGGACGCGGGTACCGAAGCTACGTTCGTACGGCCCTGACCTGCCTCTTCGTATATATACCAACGGGGCCCCTCTGATCTTGCCGACCGCAACCGCTTATCAATTTGTTACCGGTACTGTTTGTTAAATCAAATCAAAGGTCTGCACGGGGGGCAATAAATAATCCTGCTTAATATGTGCCCGAGATATCCCCTATATATTTCTATATATACTATCACTTAAGTAACCCCTCACCACCCCCTCCAATCTTCATACTTAACCACGGTACCCTCCCGTTCTTTATTATCTGTACGTCGATCCACCCCCTCCCAAACCCCCTTCGTCTGGTCGATAAACGCCAAAGGAGTCACAATCGACGTACGTAGTCACGATTCTCAGAGGTACCCCTTGAATTATGTATACCCCCCCCCGCCCTGTTAATGTTGTCAGTATCTGTTACAGTGTTGGGCCCAATTTTCGATCTTCCCACTATTCGGAACTGGCAACATGATGGGCCCCTTAATTGATACTTGCCAATAATACTTGATGAACATAATGCATCTATATACATGGCTATTCGATGAGTTATTTCGTAGTGTTGTATGTCTAGCTATAGGTATGTATATACGTGCCCTACACCCTTTCTACTAGAGAGAAAAGGGAACAGGGCCGAGTCGTGGAAGAAGAATGAGTGGACGGGCCCCGTTTGCTGGCCGGACAAATTAACATGGGCCCGCGCTGCGATTAACAAAGGGCGATACAAATTAGATTAAATCGCCGGAGGGGGCGGCATCTCCACGGAGAAAGGCGAATGATGATACAACTTGATAAATAGACGAACGTCATGCGATGCTTAAACGGGGCCCGTCTCACAAATGAAGTCTGGGACCGCTTGGGACCGAAGTGCTCGACTTACGCACTCACCGAGACCGTATAAAACACTTCGATCAATCGAATTGCACATTGGGCCCCATCGTGGGGAACGGAGTATACCGGGGCCCAAAGACTGTGGATCGTCTTAATTGTTTCCTGGAACTCGACGAGAAAACGGCCTTTAGGTATTTCCTGCAAGGGGTAGTTTTTCGGGCCCGAAAAATAGAAAGGGGTCCGATAGGGGTAGTAGCTCGAATCATACCGGTCATAAAAATATTCGAGAACCGTGGGAGAACGCCAACAATTTTTGGTAATTCCAGGAATAGGTTCAAGATTTTTCGCTATGGAAAAAGGCAATTGGGACTTTTTGGCCGGTCGATGAAAAAGGGCCCCGACATGTCGAACCGGCCGAAACATTCGTTAGCTACGAACGGTCGATATTTAATTACGGATAATTACCGGTTATAATGTGCTGATCGACGGCCTGCCATTTAACCGATCGACTTTAAGGCCTGATTTGTGTATCCGCTATACGTCCCGATCTGCCCACTCCGTAAGGCCCATATTTCTGCACTCTACGCCACCCAAATACTTCCTTGCGCAATGGACAAACGTTTTATCGTACACCACCGTCTGTCAGAACGACTGCTCGCTATCATCGCGGAAATGAAAATGTCACTGGGAGTAGTCCCAAAAAAAAAGAAGACGACGAAAAATTCTCAGCACCCAAGGCCCACTTATCCGAACAGTCGATACAATAAAGCAGATACCAGATCGTATTCTCATGGTACCCTCAAAAGAGCTGGCTTACCATTACTAACTACTACCACCTAAAAATCGCCGAGTCACGTGACAGGAGTGGCAAAGCAGTATCAAGAGAAAGAACGAAAAAAAAGAAGAATAGAAGACAAAAGAAAAAAAAACATTAAACTACGATCCATCAAGATCTCACAATCAGCAAATGGGTCCAGAGTCCTTATACATATAGAATACATGGATATTTTCGAAGCATCTTCGTACGATTGAATGAAAGATTACATTTTTTTTAATAACAACATCCTATAAACATTGATCTTCGTATTAAATTCCTATATAATTGACCCGTGCCCCACTGTATACGTACCCTCTAAAAATCGATATCGACTTAAATCAAGTATGGCCGGATCCGGCCGATCCGAAGATCGGTTACAACAATCTAACATTGAGACGTAGAGGGCAGCAGGAGTCTATTAAAATACCAGTATTCCAGGAGGCGATCGTGTTCGACACGAAAGATCCAGCCGACCCTTCGTGTCCCGTGCCCTTGGAGCATGCAGATCCTACACGAAATATCATTAATAGTCGTTTGCCGGATGGCCGCGCTCGGTAATCGGTAGTCTTGCGGTTCGATGTCGGCAGAAGAGTGGATCACTCGGTCCAGAGTTGAACAGTCCGAAACCGCAAGTCCACAACACGCCCTCGCCATAATCCGTGATTCCTTTTTCAAATTAAACCGACTCTCCCGCCAACTCAACTGACCCGTGTAAGTGACGCGAGTGAATTCTCAATGAAGTTAAAAACGATCACCTTCACATTAAGAGAGAAATTTAAAAAAAGGTTCATCTTATTTTTAAAACATAAAATAACACAGCATGGCAAGTCTGACTGTATCAAATAGAATCAAAAAGCGATCCAAAATATCTGAAAATGATCGTGAGAATCTTAGGCCTGTTTTTTGCGAGAATTAATAAACGCGGAGAGTGACAGAGGAGGAGCGATTAAAAAAAGGAGGAGCTAGAAAGTCGTCGACTTAACACAAAGAGAGGAAAAAAGATATTAAGAAAGAGAGAGGAGAGGGGGGAGAGAGAGAGAAAGCAACGCCAGAAGTACCAATGGTTTTTCATGGCGCTTCCAGCTAGTCGTAAATAGCTTCATCGTCTCTTAAATGGTACAAAACAAAACTCATATTTATACAGGCTTATTCATAAGTGAGCGTCGGTCGCTCGGTAGCCTGAGAGAAGGTCTTTGTATAAAGGATCGGCAAAATAGCCCACCTGGTGTACGAAGCGACATAACGCCAGCCAGCAATCTACGTACGTACGTAGGTGTTGAATAGTAGTACCGGCAGGTTATGTTCGCAACGGGCGACATTAAAGTCATAGGCCGTAAGTCGCGGGGACTTATTGTTCCGCTAATTGCTTTCGAGACGTGAAATTAGTTATACCTACGCAAGAGGCATTAAAGCGAAATGTAAGGGATAGGCTGCTTCCAAGATATCGCGTACAGTGATCATAGAGATGAACGGGGAGTGAAAAGTGATCGTGGAGAAGCGGCTGAATAAAAATGAGTGAGAAATCGATCCTAACCTATAAACGCGTTTCGTGATAGGGAAGGACCGGATATCGAGAATCGCGCTACCAGGAAGAATCGTAGCCACTTCGAGAGCAAGTCCAGCTAATAGAAGTCAAATTACGATAATGAAGCGTCCGGGGCAGTTGAGTAGCGTCCATTAGTAGCGGCGCTATGTGAAACAAGGTTGCGCTAGATATAGCGTGGTCTTGTTCTCTTTGTACTTCTCTTTGTCTCTGTCTCTCTTTGTCTTTAGATTCGTTCGTTCCTTCTCATTCTTCGGTATTTTTTCTCCTTCTCGTCTTCGCGTTTATCCATCTCTCTCTGTCTCTCTCTTTCTCTCTATCTTGACTCTGTCTTCCAAACTGGCTGCCTGACTTCGGGATGCCTCGTCATTCTCCGTTCGAGATACAAAGACAAGACGCCGCCTTCAGGACGAAGGAAGCTGAAAAAGCGGCTATGCTAAATAATAGGCCGTCCCGACGGCCACCACCCTGGGTCTCGCATAGTTCATTCATGATTCCGGATCCCGATGACCGGCTTCGTGGAAAGACGCGAAACTCACGGAGACGTTTCACCAGGTATCCCTGTACCACAAGGGAGGAAGTAGCGACACGGGAGTAATAGGAAGTGAAAGATTTTTCCAAACTAGATAAATTACTTAGGTATAGTATTAGTCTGACAGTCTTATAGATAGTCAAGATAAGATAGCCATGTGTCACCGCTATACCCTTGGCTAAACCAGGATCAAGATCTGCCCTGGAATTATTATAAGGTAAGAATGTCCTGGACGAGATACACCACCGGGAGCCGGTAGATGAGCGTGGAATTTTTTTCTGCGGCCCACCATCGAACTTCCCCTTTTTTCCTCCCTTTTCCGCCTTTTTTCAGGCCAAAGGACAGAGCACTTAATGGGCCAGCAGTGGCTGAATGGCACCATTACCCAACCACCCTCTCAGGGCAGCGCCTGGACCTTCCAAAACCACCCCACCGTCACCGGGAGCCCTTTTACGTATCTTCCCTGTTCTGTATGTAGCATACCTGGTGGTAGCCTAAACGTCAGGACACATTTCCGACATTAACGTGTCCCTGAGATGGGAGTAGATAACACGAATGAAGCTGTCAATTCTTCGGGTAGGTTCCATTTTTTTTTTTCCTTTAAAAATCTTCAAAACCAGGCAAAAATCCCATCGGAAATCTGAACTCGTTTTGGATTACTTCTTCCCCGAGGAAATTCCACGTGTTCACTCGTGCGAAATTCAACGTCTTATGCGAGATTGCCATTGACCGTGAAACGTAGAAAAAAAAATTCAGCCGATATTGAGAGTCACTGTGTAAACCTGGTGCCCGAACCAGGGATACCAATTATTCAGGCTCTTGTCTTGAAACTCCGAAATCCTTGCGAATCCTGACCGCGGGGAGCTTGGACCATGTGTGTCTGCATAGATAATGAGTTTGACCAAAACAAAAAAGTGGCATTCGCTAACGGTCTGCCGGGGAAAGATATAGGTATATATAATACAGAAGCGAGAGACGAAACGAGAGAGAATTATAGCAGGGAGTGTAGAGCTAAGGAAGATAAGAGAGAAGAGAAAGGGAGGAAAGACTCTCCCAGGTCCGCCCCACCTGCCATCGTCATTTCCTGCTCGAAAATGCCTCCGTAATGATTGCTATTCCCAAACGAATAGGACCTAGGGCCTTCTTGACTCCCGGAGGGCAGGCCCTCCTGTTCCTGGCCCATTTCTGGAATACCCACTATGGCACTACCGTCCAAATGAAAAATCACGGGAGCGAGAGAACACGAGAACCGGGGTCCGGTACGAGTCGACCCCGAGCGCTACCGGACGCTATCGTGCTACGCCTAAACAAATTAGATGGAATCGTAAGTGGCGCCCAGAATCCTTCCTAGTCTCTTGAAAGAATCTGCAAATTGTTCCCGAGAAACCGTTACCCTGGATTAGCCAGAAGGTTAAGAGTAAACGGAGGCTACTGAAGGCTATACAGCTACCTGTAGATTGCACAACGGAAGAATCTTACATTAACAAAAATCAAAATTTCACTAAACACTTATCATTTGATAATGATCTCGATAAGCATAATAAACCCTACACTAACATTTAGTCCCTAAGGTTTTAGACACTAGCTCAAAATCACCAAAAAATGTCTGGTCCTTATATGTAGCGAGTTTCCATACCTGACGCGAGTGCGAGTGAGACAGAGTCATCAGCGATTACGCGCGTAAGACGAAGATAGACATAGCAAAGTCGTCAGAATTGCGACTAGACACAATATTTTGCCGTATCGTCACACCAGAAACTAGTAACAGTACTAATATAACTTTTTTGCCCATGGGAAATAGTATTTCACGTGGAAAATAAGGGTAAGACCTAATGGCGGATACAGTGTATGAGTAATAACTATTACTTGGTAGATAATGTAATGAGAATGTGAACGGCGAGGCAGTGAAGCGGCCGAGACTAGAAAACTATGAGGAAGGAATAAAGCGAGGTGGAAGCTGGGAGTTATCGAAGGAAGTAAAAGAGTAAACGAAGGAGAGGAAGATGCTGGGCGAAGAGGAGATATATAGAGAGATGAGAGTAAAAGAGGAGCAGAGGCCCCGGGCGAGGTCACCTACCGCCCCCGCCCCCTGGGCCCGTCCCACCGCGTCGATTCTACCTCGAGCGCCCCTCGACCCCGCCACCTTGATTACCCGCCGCCGGGGGCGGGACACACTGTAATGAGCATCGAAGGGGTGCTCAACTTGAACACGTTAAAATTTTCGGAAATTCACGTTTCACGCAATCAAATTCACTACCTGCTATCTATACTATGTATACGCTAATAATATACGTGTAAAATTACATTCACTGGCCCCTTTCGTGATTTTCCTTTGACCTCTTGTCTCTCATACCGGTCCCGTACGATTTATTCGTCGAGGTCAACGATCCGCTCTACTCGTATCCCTTCATTAATGCCAGCAGAACCTTAAAGAGGATCACTAATGAATTTTGATAGCTTCCTCAAACATCCGCCACGGTGAAATAAAATTATCCCTGAGCAGTATACCGTCATACTAAATTAGCCCCTATAACCCATGTATATGTATATCCGTATGCTAACAGTTGATTATAGCTAGAGTAATTATTAGGGGATGAAGATTCCCATTTTTTAAAATTAAAATTCCACGCGTTACCCTCGTATAGGGGTCGTTATTTGGATCTTGACTAAAAATTATAGTAGCTGTATGGATGACGGGGTTTGTATGGTGACAGGAGCGGCGCCTGTAGGGATGTTTCTTAAGCGCCGGGACATAAGGTCAATCCTGTAAGGGTATACGTAGGTTATAAGGTTTAAGGGTGGTGCGGACAGGAGAGAGTATGGTATAGGGACAGAGGGAATACGGAAGTAGGATGTTTCACGTCGTCGAAGACAGCGAGGATGATCGAGCGATGTTATTTTAAGTTTTCCATGGGGGCTTCCAAGCGAGTTTTGCCCTAATCGGCTGTCAGCTAGGGGTTGGCCACCCTCTTGATTCACCTTCAACCCTCCCCCCCCCCCCCTCCCCCAGGCCTCCCCTAGACCCACCGATATCTGCGACGTGCACGCGCTCTCAGCATAGCACAGCCAAAGTAACCCCCAACCACCCCCGTGGCGAAGCCACCCCTTACAACGAGATTCGCGCCAAGTATTCGTGCTACCCCTTGTGGAGGGTGAATTCAAAACGCTTTACACTCTCATAACCGACCTGTTGATTCTCGGCACCCTTGAACTTCGAAATTCCGATGCGACGCGTCCCGTCACGGCAACGTAAGTAGAAAGCCACCCTTACGTAATAAGTCTGTTTTTTAACTGGCTACTTTAAAGGGTACAATAATGACCGTATTTCCATGTTGTTTCTTGTACTCCGTTTTTTATCCCACGACCCTTCGCTGCCTTGGGTCCTTTTGCTTTTATTTCTTTTTTTACCCCATTTTATTCACTGCCTATACATATATGTATATATTGTCGCATGATATTAGCCACGGCTGTTCCAAGGGGTAATCATAATCTCGGACAAAACATCAGGGCCGAATCACATAACGCTGAATTTTACGAGCCCCGCCAGGGCCTTGCATAGCATAGAAAGCCGGATGCTATGGGACTTTTTGTACGGGGCCCGCAAGGCTCCCGGACTCCTACGTCAATCTCAATGGAGATGGACGAGTTTTATACGACGCTTCTCCCCGTTTCTACGTGGCTATTAAAAACGATCTTGGGAATCGGTTTCATTGACTGGCATATGGGATTCTAACAAAATATTTTCCATACAGGTAGATTCATAATTGATTGACTCACCGTAAGGTCGATCCACAAGTGATTCGCACGCATCTGCAACAAAAGTCACGTATGGTTAAACGCACCTTCTTCATGACGCCCAGCTTCTCTTATTGCATCTAGGCGGGTAGGAGGGATGGAGAGGGGTGAAATCGGATGCGAACTAATTGCAGCTGCAAGATTTATCGACGGACGTCGGGACGCCGAGGACGCCAGAAAAGCAATGGACATCGTGAATGCCATTAAAGTTCCGAAGAACGTTACGGCCTGCTAATAGGCTGGTTAGACGGCACGTGCAGCTGCGTACGTAACGAACCGCCGAAAGAAATGGTCAAGAATGCAAGTGCATAGTTGAAGATGCAATAACACGACTAAAACAGCGTCAATCCACTGGTAGGATAGGAGTCAAAAAAATAATGGACTGCGTCAGCATCGTCGTCGAGTTAAGAATTTGTGGATAGTTTATCGTCGATATGATCACTGCAGCGCCATCCACACTGTCGATACGATGCGCACAGACCTGAATGCGTGCGTTACGCAACTTGCATGAGCGTCAATCTTGTCTTATTTTCTCGGAAAGGGCGTTGGCGCCGGGCAATTTTATGCCATTCGGCCACTTGAGTATAAGCAGGTGGGTATGCACTGAGAATTGCATTACCGTCATAATATTACCAGTGCATCATGATGATAGGGCCCCAACGGACCCAAATCGTTAAGAGCACTGAAATGTGTTATGTAAAACCAATTCAGTCTCAATCAAAGAAATGAAAGACAGGTATGCATCAACGGTTTGTATCTTCAAGAAAAGTGGAATTTTTCTTTTTACCAAAGAAAAATACTTTTAAAAATATTAAAAAATTTCTCGATTTCCATTCGTCTCAGGGTCCGTTGCCCATCCTGATGACGAATATCGTACAAAAATAAGAAGGAGGCTCGTTTGGTCCTCCAGAAGATGGTAGGATTCGATTAGGTGTTTCGCCGGGAAGAATAAAGAGAAAAAAAGAAAGAAAGAAAGAAAAAAGAAAGAAAGAGAGAGGGAGGGGGTTGAGAGAGATAGAGTGTGTCTGTGTGTAACAAAGTGAAGTGAGATGAAAAGAAAAGGTCCCCAGCATCTGGTATTCCGCATAGGGGACTTATGGGGCCCCATCACGAGTGAGACGCCACAGTCGACAAGGACGTCGTCATCAGGATCCTGGCATTGAGCATACGTTAACGCGTCGACGGTCCCAGCGGCTATCTGTCAACAGTGATCAGTACGTCGAGGTATTCTAATATTTTCCGTGAATTCACGGGGCCCACCACGAATTCTAATCGACAAGAAGAGGGGCCCAGGGCCCAAGGTGGCAATGGGGCCGAGCGATAGACAATAAATATTAAACGAGTGGCTCATGGGCCTTACCAAGGAGGCAATCGGTAAGGGGTACCTATACCACTGTGAGATGACTGAATGTTAATTAGCGAGGCGTGACAAGTGTTAAGTAATCGATTCATCTACCTCGATATATATAGTAAGGCCCCGCCTCGTACAGGATAATTAACATAAGACACCTTGGAATTAGACAGTTCATCTAATTAGCCAACTATACCCCGATCCTCCTACACCGACAGCCACCGATTCAAAGTGAACGCGCAACCTCACCGTCCCGTGGGACTTATTAAAAAAAAATTTCTAATCCTCCAATAACAATGAGATGTCCCAAAAAAAATCATCCTACCTAATCTTACATAAAGAAAAAAAAATATTCAAATGGGACAATATCTGGTACGATATCCTTATCCGCAGGCGGTCGCACGAGATCGGCCAAGCATAACAGGTTGATTTCGGCCGAGCGATTAGATGTATCGGTGTAATTAACAGCAAACAATGGCCCCGACGGGCACAGACTCGCGTAGGATATCGTAAATTAATCGATTACACTCAAAAGCTTCGAAAGATATGTCCCGAACCCAGTTGTTAATCACGAGAGCGGCTATAGCGTCAACGTTAAAGGGCAGGGGTCCCTCTCCTACAATGCCGTACGGGTTTAAACGTTAGTCACTACTTCGTTTGTCTAATCTGGTTGCTGCTGTTGCCGTTGCCGCTACCTATAGTTAAACCATAGGAACCGCCTTAAGGGGCATCCGCTAACTACCTTCATAATGTGGCATTGTATCGTGTACAAACAATGAATCTAATAACGTCATCCGATCGACGTGTACCGGGTGTCCAATGATACTCGCGCGCATAACCAAACATTGACACAAGTAAAATACCCGCATACAAAGCATCCCAATGAAACTCAACCGTCATTACACACTCGTGCTAATACATACGATCATAATTAATTTCTTAATTTAAATCCATAAAATTAATAAATTTGCCCAACAAAAATTTTTTAACTTGTTTTTACCGTACCCTGTATAAATGTCGTTCAGCCGTTTGGGTATCTATGTATTTTCTTATTTAAATATCTCTAGTATGTCTTATCTCATCGTAGCTCCAGACCTCGTTCCTTTTAACGATTCATTAATCCAATCGCAAATGACTTTCGATTAATAAGTCGGTCGTACAGTCAAGTCTATGGTCGGGTTCCTTCATGATCAGGTGGTCCGGATGAGTCGGCATGGCGGCTAATCAGAGTGTGGGCATTGGTAACGAGCCGCTCATGACTCTCTTTTCAGTACTTATCGACATCCTCGTTATACACGGTGTTTCAGGAATGGGCCATACACGCTCGAGCGTATATACGGTATCTTAATCGAAATGTGAAAGACAATAGTCACAAACAGGGAATTGTACGTTGCGAGAGGATAGACAAAACTGTCGGTTAAAACAATAGCAAAGTCAATGGCTGCTACGGTACCACGAAAAAAAATCAAAATTAGTCAAATTATTCTAAATTAGTGTTACGTAGGCAAAGACCGTGGTAGACAGATACGCATTTCGTGCCAGGAGAGAGTTTCGCTAGCGATGGACTCGACTTCTTAGATATTTCAAACAACTTTCTAAACAATTTCTTACGGCTATATAAACCGCACGCATCTATACCTTACATACACAAAAGTCTATCGGGAGAGCGTTACTTTTAATCGAGAATAAAATCTAATTTTTTTTCACACAAAATTTAAATTGCGATTCTTTATTACGTAATTACAATATATATATATGTGTGTGTGTGTGTGTGTAAGTTAGCATCATTCGTACCGAAAAGGAGTGAAATTAACATAGCCAAGCGACACGAATCGCGCTATAAAGTCGCCCTTAGAACTCGTAAGAATTTGTACACAGTGATTAGAAATGTTACAGTATTTTAGATTCTACACGTATTTTCAAATTATACCGAACTTCACTATGAAACTGGGAACGATTTTTGTCGCGATATCGCCGCGAGTTCTAAGCGCGACCTAAGCCGTCGTAGCGCGACGTGTAGCGTCGCAAGAAACTTGCCGGTGGACATTAGAATACCGGGGATTCAAAGTTGCCAATTACAGAGCGTTACCGTACGTTCGCGAGGCGGAAAAAGAGAAACAGTCCTTGCAGTAGCCAGACTTGCAGTGTGAGGGGAATATACATACACAGAGTACGGTTTGAAGGTGTTCGCAAAATGGCGCAGGAGAGACTTCGCGAATTCCGCGAAATGACACGGGAGATGGTCGCGTTTTTTTTCCGTTCCAAGATTAATTCTGCGCTTCACAATTAGAAGGGCAAAAAAGGTCATAGAGTTACACTTTGCAGAATTTCAGTTTTATTCGCAGAGACTCCTGGTATATATGAAAGGCAATTGTTTATATATATAATTCGGTTTAAAATACAAATCAGTATAGAATTTTCGATGAAAAATCAGAAAAATCGAAATCGAATCCATGATAATGGTGATGAAATTATCGATCTCTTCTGAAGTGTGTGTGGAGCACCCTTTTTGCTCTCGACCCCCTTTCCTCCTTTCACTCAACTCTTCAACGTAAACAACCCCTTCAATGTGCCCCAAACTATTCGCTCTTCCCACGCTATGCAAACACTCGGGAAATATCGCTGAGAGGATCGATTAATCATTTTTATTCGCATAAATGTTTATTCGGCGATACTAGTGATTTTACCGAATCGATCTGCCGACGCTGAAATACACAGCGAAGTAGTTCATTAACTGTGACTGCTGGCTGACTGTCAGCAGTAATTAATAATTATTCGGAGTTCAAGCATCTTTTGATAGGCAGACATCAGAGTAATCCATTAGATGATTTAGACACGGTCAGTTGATCCTGAGAAACTGGTAAATGCGTTGTTGAGCATAGTTAACCCATCCAGCTGTTGCTGACTGTGTAAACAGCTGAGAGAATAGATATACGGTTACAAATATTATATACAGATACACGCGTAAGGCCCAAAAACGATTGTACTTAGAAATCCGTTCCAATTGGCAGAGCGTTACGTTACACGGCGCGACGATGACGTTACGTAAGAAATCCGAGAAATTGAATAAGGCTCAATTGTTTATTTCGCGTCATTTACATACATGCGCAGAAATAATTCTCATGATCGAGCGGAAGTGGGCCAGATAAGGCCTCGGCGGGGTCCCGGGATTTAATTAAGACCGTAGACAATGGGACCGGCTTATTTTTTGGGTCCTCGGTAAAAAAATCGAAGTACCAAACGGAACACGTTCAAAATATCTTCTGGGCATCAGTATACGTTGGCTCATGTTTTATGCACGTGAAAAGAAGAAAAAGCGTAGATGAAAGTAAATGACTTTTTTCACGGTTTTTGGTAAGTTGCGTAATTTTTTAAGCTTGTGCTAGGTGTTCATAGGAAAATGTATAGATCATTTATGGATCCGAGGATACGTTGAGGAACGCATGCTTCCCGGCTCTGACCAATCAACCCGGACCCAGAGCCGGATTAATTTCACGAGCAGCCATAAATCTCTACGTGTATCATCGCACGCGAGGATCTACAGATCGATCGGTTGATGGCTATGGCGTGATGAAGGCAAAAAATGGGCCAAACAAAAAATCCCGGTATTTCGGAGCCCGATGGAACAGTCCCCAAATTAATATTGCAATGTGCCATACGCTATTACGGTAAAACGGTACAATATTTGGAAATAAATACGATAAGACTAATGTATGTGTATACCTATATACATCTGAGAGGTCGGTTTTGAGGACTTTTAAAGTTTGCAGTGGTAGCTTTGAGGCCATTTGGTAGTTAGGAGGACAGTCCTCACAAATTTTTCTACGCAACGGCTACTTCGAGGACCATAAAGCGACGCTCACATCAAATTTTCCAAAATTTTTTTCAATGCTAGATACCTGGAGCTATGATGGGCTTAGAAATGGTTAGGTTAGGTTAGGTTAGGTAGGAATTCAAATGCTAGATGCCCAAAGATTCAGTTTTTTTTTTTTTAAAGCATTTCAGCTTGCCGTTGTGAATGCCGCAAAATCGCCGATGTCCTCGAACCCGACCCTACACATGTTTATATATATATGTATATCGTAAGGCCCAAAAAGTCAATGGAGTCAATAAACCGAACTACACACGTACCTACGAAGTACACTAGCGAGGCAACGAGTCGGAAAGTCAAAAGGGGCCCGCCGGGGGCCCCCTCCCTAGTCTGAGATAAGGCCCCGCTCGAGAAACCGGTAACCAGTGACGTAACGATCGACGATATTTCGTGGATGGAGGGCGCCCTAATTACCAGAGCCCCCAGGAACAATGCCCGTTTTGATCGATGACACGGGATTGCCCGGACCCCGAAACGCGATTCTCAAAAGCCGCAACCGGTAAGACCCCGCGCGCTATAACCAAACGCGGCTTAATGATCCCACACCGTCCTGGACAAATGCCCAGAAACATAACAATGAATTCGCTTAGAACAAAAGCCCAAGGTATTCCGCAACCATGTCAAAACCACGCGGAAGCCCCTTGAACCGTCACCCAAAATCAGTGACGTAAATTTTTCGTCCACCGACGCGTCACGACGCCGCGCACGGACGTCGCGGAAACTTTCCAGATTACCCATTATACACGATCGTTTCGTAATGAGTTCGTCCAAATCCCCAACGGACAAAAACTGTAATATCGCGAAATCGCGCACAGTCGACTCGAGTTTCGAATCAGACATTTACATCGATTCCTCGTAAGATTAGTAAGCGATACCATTAAAAAGGGGGAGGAAAAACCCTCTCAAAATTCAAAACCCGGAAACATCATAATCTTGACATAATTGCAACAATGCTATCTCCTACCTTGTTTCTTCATTCCCGATTCCGTATGCCCAAATTTTGGGCCAGATCCTCCAAGAGATTTCCTCGCTACCGTATAGGTATAGTAAATTATACCCATATACCACGAAGTTGGCCACGTACTAAGATGGAGCATGTTAATTAAGCATGCGTTGCATAAACAATAAATGAAATAACGTTAATGCCGGTTCACATGTACGCTCTCGCACACGCAGATACAATCGCTCACGCAATCGCGTTAATTCCACCGAGTGAATGACAGGGAGCGAGAGAAGGCCCAGGAAAGTGAGGTACGATAGAGGTAGCGTCATCCCTCTCCCACAAAACAAGAGAGACAGATATATGTATATATAAAACAAGAGAGAGGAAGCCAGGAGAGAGTAAATCCAAACGGAACGGGGAGAGAGACTCTCCACCTTCAAGGAGGCATTACACTGTGCTTTATCAAAACCGCTCATCATGGCACATCCGGATTCAAATTACGCTTCGTGCTTATGCTTATGTTTATTTATCCAGTTATTAAAAATGCATTAAGGCCCACCTAATTATCCGCTGGTGGAAACCGTGTGGAGGGGTATGGCCCATACCGACGTAACACGCACGCGTCCAGTCTCAACGAGAAAGTCCGAGATATGCATTGTATCACGGATTAAGGCCCAAAATTGGCAAAGTGGAGATGTCCCCGTTTACCACTTTTCACTGTAGTATATAGATATACAATCTTATTTATCAGTATATATATATATATGCTTGTCAAAATCTTTCCTCAATTTCCTTAATGCACAACCGTAACCTACATCAAAGGAGCCGCGAACTTTGACCTTATCGAAATCGTAGGCCCAATCTAGGGAACGGAGGGATGCCGAGTCATCGTCATATGAGATCACAACTCTACGCCACCGTGTCGGTACTCGTCTCACTTACTGGTATCATTATTATTATCATTACCATTGCCCACACCATCTTGGCATTATGTGCTTTAATTTGAATACATGAGAGGCAGGAAGTCTGAGCGCGATGTGCATTAGCAACGCCTATTTCTGTGTACACTGCATTATCTTTACTTAAGATAGTACAGTGGACGTCCCGACGCTCCGCGTTACATGCCACGGCGTCACGTACTGTATCGTACATACCATACGGTATGTACTAGACTGTACTATTCTAGTATGGCATACGAGGGTATATCCAGAATCTTGCGAAGACCCCCCAACTCACACGTTGACTTGATCAAGAAAGTAAATACAATATATATATATATATATACGCACACGAAGAGCGTATGTAACATATGTGATATAAAACGAGCCGTGACGAGGACCTACATGTAATGGAAACGGCTGATTCATAAGCGCGAAATTTCGAGGGATCATCCCGGTCATTATCGGTCATTAAGATGACTTGGTGTTCTCTTGATTACGCTAAGCACGCCTTGCATGTGCATACGAGAAGTGGAAGGAGATGACGCGATGCTCGAAACCTGTACTTTATCTAGAAATAAAAAGAGATGGAAAAAAGAGTCGGGATATAGATATATAGTACGCCTTGTATAGAGAGGATCGTGCGAAGTTACGCCATTTTGATACGCTTTAAGGAGAGTCTCGCGAAAGGATTCGCGTAATTTCGCGCTACACGTGAGCTCACGTGAAGATCTGGAAGAGAGAACGATTATTGAAAAAAATAAGATAAACAGACGGTTTCCGTGAATTTGGATTGCGCGGAATTATTTTTAACGTACATTGTGCGAAATTCATATATGCACTTGTGTGTTTATTGCATGTGCGTCTGTTTAATGGATGGAATTAAGTCACGTAACTAATGAGAGATGCAAGAAGTTGCATAATCATAACAGTAAAAAATTGCTACAATTAGTAATATTGATCTACTTCCAAATAATGGATGATTTATTACGATTTTATGAGCTATGACTGTATGGATCATTATTGTGTAAGCGTCATCATAATGATCTTTGTTAAATACATAGAAAACACGGTTGCTAAGATCACTATGAACCTAACCGAATACCATGATCTGTAGATGCAACTGATTCAGGCTGAAGTTCTACTTTGAGCCTTAATTACCAGTAATTAAGAATCTAATTAACATTGTCGCATGGACAGTTTTGCATGCGAAGAACTAGTCGCTATTGTGTAACCACGCGAGTGAATAAATCGGTCGGATTCCGTGAAAACGTATACAGTTTGAAGGAAAAATGTACGTAATAGTGGTTGCAAAAAAAATTCCTGGTGCTTAATTTTAATTGAAAAACAAAAAGAGATGGAAGATGCCAAGAATATTTGCAAAAAAAATTATGCATCCCGGCATCGTATGACGATCGAACCTATGCTCGTCGTGAATCATCAAATCGGTGCGAATTGCCATTTACGCGAAATGCCTTCGTCGCATCTGCGGCTACTGATTGCACTTGCGAAATGAAAAATGCAAATTCCATAAAGGAAACACATACATATATACCCATAATGACGTGTAAGGAGTCCGACAAAGCTAGCGAGTGACAAAGAATTCCATACAGCAGTCAATACAGAAAAGAGAGAGAAATAATCAAGAAAACCAAGAGGGAAAAAGTGCACAATTTTTTGCAACGTCGAGGTAAAGCGTTTACCTTGCTGCAAGGATTCGTCGTGCAACGCGTAAACGCATAGAAATGCCACCGTAAAGCGTCACAGACTCTTCCCGTGCGTTTCGCAAGCCACGGTCAGAATCCGCGTAGCGTCATTTTCATCTGGCATAGAGAAGAGCAAAATCGTCATCACCGTCAGCCGTCCTCGATGCATTCCACCGCGATGCATCCCGCCTACCAGTAGAAAACGCACACAGCACAAACGAATCGCATAATAAATAAATCCGGTATCCGCAAATTTCAAATATCTTCGATTTCCCGCGCAAAAAGCTAAAAAAATATTCAATAACTCCCTAATCGACTTTGTCTCACACCGAATGAAAAATTCTCCTTAAACCGAACAAAGTGCATCTCAGATGTCGTTAAAGGGGCCCCCATTGTCCTAGTATAATTGCGTGAGTGCGCGAGTGCGTGAGCACCCAAGAATTACGCATTTATCGTCGTTAGCCGACAATCTATTCCAAACGTATTAGCATGCACTGTCCAAATAAGGCGGGTCCGCTCACCTGCGCCAAGGTAGACATACACAGACAATGCAATGAATATGGTAATTTCCATCATTTATCCGGTCGACGAGTGAGTCGCGTTAACGTACGTTTCCCTGCGTTACTTCTTCAAATGAGATTCAGCGGCACGACGCTATCCGCCGCGACGCCGTATAATACCTATATGATACCAACAGGCCCATGTGCATTGCTCAGTCGGCAGGTGCCTCTCCGCATACATATCTTATAGCACGGTGCCAACAAGGAAGACAGGCAGCAGCATATATACGTAAAGGACGAAGAGTTATAAGTGCGTGCTTGGTCCGCGAGAGTCAAGTGAACCGGGCATAAAGGAGGCCCCGAGAGAACAAGAGGCACGAGAGTGCATTGGGGCCCCACGGGCCCACCGCAAAGTGCCACCGCGCCAGCACCTACCTATACGTGTCTTGTTCTATAGGCTTACGCCGAGTTATGACTTTTATTACGCTACGTTGCTGCTTTCCGATGGCCGGTGCAAGGCCGTTTATTTTTCCCACGCGTATATATATATATATATATATAAACACAACGTATACAGTGCTTATTATATCTACAGCAATGTACGTAACGACCCAGAGATCTTGACTGATTTACCACCGAATGAGAATACCCGCGTTAACTAGACTTTCAACGTCGTTCCGGACTCGTGACGTCATGACAAATGCAGCAATGTAGTAGGTATACCTTCGGGTCAGTGGTAACCATGAGCAACCCTTTACCTCAGATAAGAATCGTATACCGGGGCACGTGGCGTAACCCCTGGTAGGAGTGAATCTTTAAAAGGGGAGAGCGAGAGTGAAAGGGAGTGTAGCGAGAAAGCAAGGATGATAGAGAGAGAGAGCGAGTCGCGTGTCGCAGTGATTTGTCGAGGTAAGGAAGAACGGTGTACCGAAAGAAGGATGAGAAAAGGTTAAAGAGAGGAGTGAAGGAGGAGAGACGAACAAAAAAAGAGGATCCAAGGGGTTGCTAGATCCTCTATACCTGGCTCGTTGGGGACTGTAGCCATTCTGCGCCACGTGAGCAGACCTATAGGGCCTATACCTAACCTACCTATAGGATATACATATATCCACCTTCTACCTACAACCTTGTCCCTTGTTGGCTACAGCATGCCTGCCTGGTCTGGCCTGCCTGACCTATCCAAGGTATCCAGGATACAAAACCTAAGATTTATCCAAGGGCTTTTACCTGCCCTTCCTCCGTGACACTCAGACGTGCCAAGCTCCCTTTGCGTCCCTAACACTCGCTCCACATACGCCCTTTATAATCTCATACGTGTTACCAGATACTTTTCGTCGGACGCGCGTGTCCCGGTATAACAGGTGATGTTTGGTCGCTTCTTCCTTGTACGGTGGCCTAGCCTAACCTAACGTAACCTTGCTTAGGCCTTCCTATTCCTTTTGTATTGTCCTTCTAGCGAATCAGGTTAAACAGGTATATTAGGATTTTGCGTATAAGAAAATTGATAGCTGCTATTGTGACGTGGCATCACGTTTTTTCATCACTTCCGGTATGCGATTTGGAACTTTTTTTTTTAATAGATAAAACGAGATCGGACCGCGTTAATTTTAGAAATGGAGTCGATCTTCGATACCTATATGGATTATCCGTAGCTCTGCCGTGATGATCTGCCGTAAACGATGCTCATTAGTCATCCGAGGTTAATGGCTCTATCACTTCCGGTCGCGACCTTAAAAATTTCTTTATCTCGAGCCAAGTGCCAAGCCTTGGTTTTTCGAGTGACGCGCTTCGATAAAATACCTGTTTCTTATTGCCACGGCTATGTATAGGTGTGTATCTATACCTACCATGGCATCGAGACACTTTTGCGAAATAATTTATCAGTCGCAAATTTGCCGATGATTGCACAATCTTTATGAAATCTTACGTAACGTACGGTCGTCGTTTTAGGAGGACTACGGGTGTCTTTAGTCTGGGAAGAATCGAAGTTGTCGCCCATACAATTTTGTACGGGCGTCTGCGATGCGACGGCAATCATCGACAGAGTGCAACAAAGTCGATGATTAACGGTTAATAATAATCATTACAATTAAACCTGATGGATTTCAAATTTTTTCACAAACAATTACATTAATTTCGCGACGATAATAAATATTGTTTAGATTTTCGTATTCTCTATGTAAACTGTGATTTATTCTATTGGATAATAATTTCCAGAACTTTTCTTCTCATCGAGCGACAAACGTCAAATATCGTCGCGGAAGGATGAGTAATAGAAATTACCATAAGGATGAGTAATGTTTTTGATTTTACAAGGTGATACAATGTCCAGATAACGAGTCACGTTATCAACTTTACTCGCGGCCTAAAATTAGATCGAATTTTCAACACGATCGCCATATGGCACCGTGACGACTATCCTATGTGCTTCGTTTCAACTCATTATCAAGCATATTCCGAAATAATTACAACTGTTATCGCTCTATTAGGAACGACCGATTTGTTACATCGGCTGTTATCAATATCCAGAAAAATATTGAGAAACGCATTATATACGATTCCTGGAATTAATCTACCCGGCCTTCCAACCACCACTCCTTCTCCTCCTCACAATCCTAAAAACTCAATTGCGAATCTTGAAAATACACAAATGAAATGAACACTTACGTGACGTCATCGACTGAATTGCATGAAACTCCATCTATAATAACTCGTTTCCATTTTTGGACAACTATCGCAGTCCTCGCCGATCCACCAATCGATAATCTCTGTTTACGACAAACTGATAAACGGTACCGTCTGATTATTTCAGCCAACGATAAGTCGTCCATGTAATGTTTCTTCGTTAATAAGTCTATTCGAAGAATTTCATCGCAATTCGCGCACGTGGAAATTTAATTAAATTTTTAAAAAATACGAACACCAAATCACACGACTGTATTTGTCGCGTGCACAGACTATACATTATATTATAAAGATACTAGATATCACTTCCTCCCGTAACGAGTCACTTTACCTAACGCGTAGTAACCGAGCGTAGAATCTAATTATGTGATAAACATTATGTGCACTATACACCTGTCCGTAAATAACATAGAATCAAATGCGCATCGTGTTACACCATTATATGCACGTTATATACTGTAAGCCCGCTGCATATAATATCGTATATTAAACCGATACAGGATATAGGGAATTTAGCATTAAAAATGTACGGAACAGAAAAATTCCCCTAGAAATCCCAAAGGCGTATATAACGGGTAAGATCTGAATTTTCGTCACAGTCAAATCACAAGGAACGAAAAAAAAAGTATAAAACGTCATCGAGTCATCGTAATAACAGAATGGCTTATGCGAGCATGATTATCTTCTAATGGAGACTTCGTGTAGATCAATTCCCACTAGATCGATCCGTAAATTGTGTAGCTTATCTGCCAAACGATTTTTAATCAAAGCGTACATACTGATATTGATAGGCTATCGATTCTACTTTTATACCGCAGCAGTGCCATCATCCTCTTTCTAATCCTCCAACGTACGCTAACGCGATACGTATATATCGTGATAAGATCCGCAACAATGTCTATGGAAACTACCTAAATAAATCATTATATCCATTTAAACAGGGATTGCCATTATATTTTTAAAAAAATTAATCCAAATCTCGATTAAAGGTTAAATATTAAGCGAAGCGCGTAACCAGCGATAAGCGACAAGTCGAGTACCGGACTTCGTTCCTGTAGGTGTATCCACACGAAAGCGACTGTCGCAATAGTTTTCCGTAGATTACTCGGCCCCGATTACCGCTGATAAAAGTCAAGATGATCGGCAACGTCGAGACTTCATTTTCTACTTTTTTCCCTCTCTTTCTTTTTCCTTTGAAGCTTCTTATCCTACCCTTTTTTCTCTTTCTCCCACACACAAAACTACATATACATTTACACGCTTTTCATCCAATCACCACAATACTAAAGGTATGTACTAATTCCACGGCAGATAGTACCTGGCACAAGTGAACGTTATCGCTTGACGTTATCGTTCGGTAATTTCTGCAATTATTATTTATTAATTTATCATAGCATTCTCAAGCGTGCGTCGCCTTGCGATCTATTTGTCGCGATATTTACTTATTGGCTGGATACACTTATTTTTTTTAGTTTTCATGGATTACAGAGATATACCATTTTTTGCGTACGTAACAAAGGAATAAACAAAGTGCTGATTAGAGTCATTTAATAAATTATCGGGTGGAGGGGAGAGGGTTAAATGACGAGTAACGATTGGTCGACGATATTACGTGAATCAATGATAGCCTTATTTCTAGAAATTCAAGTACAAAAATGATATATATATGTATGTATATAAGCATTGATATAGAAACGTGAATCATGTGTGCGAGAAGTAAGTTTGTACTACTGGTCGTATTTCCATGAGAGCGTACAAATATTTTTCAGCTTTCCCTTCCGAGAATGGGCGAGAATGTAAATGGGAAACTTTTCATATCCCGTTTACGCAAAAATCCAGGAGCAGGTAAGTCGCATTAGTCGAGGGGTGTTGTGCATGGGGTCTGACAATGCATGGCCGAACGCACAATGCACGATTTTTCTGACAATGGCTATATACAGCGATGAGTTCCGAAGGGACGTGGGTGTGTTTGGTTGCGTGCGGAAGGGAGATTTTGCATTGACAGCTGACGCTTTTGGTGTATTTTTTTTCTTCCCTACACTATTTCTCGTTGCTTTCAAATTGGAAGAATGAGAACGGCGCACTTTACAGACACCCGGTACAGGGTGTAGAACGATGAGCCATGGGTAGCTCGTGCCGACGGAATATTTAATATACGGTACGAGTGAAACAAGGTGATCGATGGAAAAATGATAAAAAGTAAAAAGAGTTGAGTGAGAGAGTGTATGTGTGTGTGTGTGTGTGTGTGTGTGAGAGAGAGAGAGAGAGAGACAGGCAGGCACAACGAAAAAAAAAAAAAGACAACGTCCAGTTAGGTATCAGCGACCCCTTATTAAATTGCAATGGTGAATTAATAGCGTGATCAGCGAACCAGTAAAATTGCTCATTTTTTTCCCCTCCACGTGTATATACCTTAAACGAGACAAGTTACAGCGTAACTTGCTTTAAATCCGCTGTCTGCTTTAACACTTATCAGATCCGATGGTTTACGCAATGACTCTCATATCTCTGCTTACTCATAAGCCGATCATAATGGCTTTCGATAGTCAAATTACTTCGAAGTCCGACAACGAGTAATGGACAGTCGTCGATTAAGTTTCATCAGCTAATAAGATACAATGTTTTTTTTTAGTGGTGCGTATAAAGGTGTATGAAGTGGGTCCCTAAACAAAGGTATTATTAAGACTAGAAATAATGCTGTGACTTACCGGTCTCGACGCCCCGTAGAGGTCCTGAAGGACTTCCGCCCGTGGATACGCCCTCGTCCTCGCTGCCACTAGTGCTGGCTTCATCACTAGGACTGTAACTACGTCGTCCCGTAGCACGTATAGTCTTCTGCGCCGGAGACGAGCCATTGTTGTTATCGTGAATTCTCCCCTGGAGTCTCTCATGAACTGTCCTGGCGCGTTCCTGAATTGTCTGTTGCTGAAGGGAGCCAACGGAGAAGTCGAGGGGCTGATCGACCTCGGCCGAGGTCTGATTGTCCGGGATCCTACGGGGTTGGCACATGGCCGAGCCGGATACCTGGGTCTGGGACACCTGTTCCTGGTGAACCGCACTAGGTGGACTCCACCACTGATGACCCTGTATCGACCTCCAGACCTCGATGGTGTTATTATTTGTAGGACTGGTCTGCTTCTGTTTATTGTGATGCTGATGTTGCTGAGGTTGCTGTAACTGCTGGGACTGCTGTGCCTGTTGCGAGGGACTGCTCTGATGTTGGGCCTGTTGATGCTGCTGATGTTGATGTTGTTGATGCTGTGCCATCGCCTCGGCGAGGTCGTTGTTCTCCAGTAGATGCATGCTCGGCGTCTGCGTCATCGAAGGTATAACGTATCCGGTACTAAGAGGATCTTCCTGATGATGCTGATGCCTGTTGTTCTGATAATGCTGAGAGCGATGTCTCTGATTTTGTTCCCGGTGATGATGATGATGATGATGCTGATGGTTATGGGAAACTGAAGATGGTATCTGCCGGACTGTCCGGGCTGCCTCGGCGACCCACCTACGTACCGCTTCGCTGTCCAGGCCCGCCAGCCCTGCTGACTTACTCCTTGGGGATGCTGGCTTGTTCGCAGGGATCTGGTGTCCGGGTAGCGCTAGGACCCCGGTACCCGCCAGCGCGACCCTGGGACCGGGTACGCCCCCGTAAGCTGTCACCGCCGCGAGATCCAACGTGCTGAGCTTCTTCTTATAATCCTAATTACTAGGTCAACGTCGGTCCTTCAGGGAACACGCGGACCTTCCTCGAGGCCGACGTAAACACTTGGTTAAACACTGAATGCATCAAGCGTCTCCTGTCACTGTCAGTGCATATAGTTGGTATACTCCTGTCACTAGCACAAGTCACCCGCGTTTAACACTTCACGAAACCTCCTTCTCACTTGCACCTTCTCCGACACCTTCTACGCCCCCTCTTTCACCTCCGACACCGCCATCTCCTCCTCGTCCTCGTCCTCCTCCTCGTCCTCCTCCACCTTAACCTCCTACCACTTAGCGATTTCTTACGTACGAGTCATGCCGTCTAGCTAGTTCGAACCTGGATACACCACCCACCGTCCCTGACCGTGGCACCCGTCCGGGTAACCTCACTCTCGTTCAGTAGCTGTCATCGGCCCGAGGATAATACCTTCCAAATCACGCCGTCCTGGCACGAGGCCAGATTCTATATCCACTCTGACGTTCCACCTCTGTCTTGTGTCCCGTCACAACCTTCTGGGGCAACTTCCACCGATTCGCGTGACGACTTCCGTGTATCAATGTCCAGTAACAAAGCAAGGATTGAGGGTCACGAGGTACAGTAAACAGTGTTTGAACGTAATCGCGTGACAACGTCAGTCAGTGAAAAGAATAACCTGTGTAATTACGTGAGCACGTGTGTAAATACAATAATGGAGATATGCTAAAGAGCGTGGGTGCACTCCGTAGGACGTGGCGGCAGTCACTGATGCCGCGGCGGCGCCCGTTATATTATCGCAATCGGAAGGAAGAAGGCGCGAGCGAGCACGACGACCGAGCCAGGATAGATGCTGTCGCGTGCATGTGTGCAGCTACACTAGGCTTTAGCAGGAGTTACACGGACGTCGCCGGCTATCCGGCCGGCCGGCCGTCCACAAGGTGGGGGAGTCGTTAGGCCGGGAAAAAAATCGAGGGTAGGTAGTCGCCGAGCGACGAGCGACGAGCGTCGACCGCCTGGTTCATACACGGAAGTAGTGGGGGTATCGCGACCAATGGTGGGGAACGTAACGACCAATAGTATCGTTTTCACGACAGCGTAGCCACGCCCGGACGTTGCGAGGAGCGCGCGCGGCTTTTTCTCGCGAGCCGCGATGAGTCGCCTTATGTACGTATCTTAAGGATTCTACTTCGTTTCTCTAATCTTGACAATAATAAGGTCCCTATTTACATAGTGTTGATAAACTGATAAAGCCCACCTTCAATTTGGTCTTTTACTTTTTTCAGGCTTCAAATTATGAAGTTTGTCTATTTTTATGGATCGAGAATCAATACGATTTCTTTTTTGATACTATAGAGAGAATTTTAATGGACAGGTGTTGTCTCTCATCAGGGGGTTCTTGGGGGCATGGATACGCTTCGAGGGGTTCAAGGGCTCAAGGGTTCGTCACAAGGATATTTTGTGCGGTGAGAATACCGATGAGTTTCAACAGTGCCACGTGCCTAGAGATGGATCTTCTGACCACATAGTGTTGATAGTAGAGGATAGTGTGGATACTAGGTAAGGGTTTCTAAGGTTGGAATTAGTTAGGGGATTGTCCGCAAGAGTCGTCCCACGCTTGACCACCCCTGTGCGAACAAGTCTCACTTCTAACCTCCAAGCGAATTCTGGATCGTTCAGCCCGACGGTAGAGCATCCCTATATATTCCACCCCTTTGCCATTTCTCTTTGGCGATCTATTTTAGAGATTCTTTTACCCATCGACCCTTGGATCCCCCCTCCAACCCTTGGACGAGAACAATAGCCCAGAAGATCCTACCCTTACCTTACAGATACTTATCCAAAGATCACGACCTGAAAAACCTTCATGACCGAACGACAGGTAGAACAGGTATCCCCAACCTGATTTCAAGGCAATGGACTCAAACATAAAATGGTACCTTTCAAACATCAATCAACCCCTCTTCCACCGACTGAAGCCTGTGTTAGGTATGATGAATAATTATAAAATAATAGAAAATTAATGTAATCATCTACTTATTTGGTGTCAAGATAATCTAGAGTAAAATATCTTCAGTACCAGTAAGGGTGGGCAGAGGACATTTATGCGCGTCCGCCATATCTCGCGAGGCAGGTACCCCCACCACCCTTATGCTTGCTATCATATTTCCATATAGCGCGGGGTCTCGTGATACCCCCACCATAATCCGCGCGCGCCCCAAGATTTGAATTCGGCATGCGCAGTGGCATCGTAAAAAGGTGCTTTAAAGTGGCTCTTATTGGTCATAGGAACGATGCGCGTCCTCCCACTGCCCTTCGCGTACTACGTACTCTCTCGCTGCTCACCCTTCTTCTTATCACGCTTCGCCCCACCGAAGCCTTCCCTCAAAATGTTCTAAGGGTGGGAAGGCCAGCTAGGCACCCACCCTCTCTCCACTTACCCTCGCCAATCCTCCCTAACATAAGAAGCAGTGAGTGCCGGAGCCACAGAGGGAGAGAACGGCTCGCGTATTGATTTTAATGACGCCACCCCCTCCCCCCGTACCCACCATCCACCCCCTCCCCTACACTATAGTGGCAACTGGCGCGAATTCGCGAAACACCCCTGAATAATATCTGCTGTCCCTGTCTGCGACTTTTCATCGGTCGCCGTGAGATAGGATTTGATTTTTAAAAACCTCCCTATGTACTGTGTATGGTTATTTAATAGGGGGTACTAGAATCTTGAAAACCCTTAAAGGGTGTCATTCAGAATATGATTTTTGAATAGAAAATCAAGTGGCAAAGGGATGCCTTTACATTTAAATGTCACTTGTCGCCGAGGGGATGAAGTGGCGCCCGAAGGGGTTATTACCCTAATCTGAATACAGGCAACCCTACCGGAACCTTTTTTTATTCATTGCCGCAGGTATTTGCATGGCACGACCATAGCCGACAGGTGCCCAACCCCTTTGGAGTTCAATGGGTCAACCTGTTTAAGGGGTGACTTTGTATGGAAATTGGGCGCCGGTTCAAAGGGTTTCTTTGGATAATTCATCCCTTGTAAATAATCCACTTTGGTATACATAATGATGACGTACAGGTGTACTACAAGGATTATGGGGCCCTCAGTCAAAGGGTAAGAATTAATAAGGCCCATTCTCAAAACTATTTTCAAATCCGTATACACGTGTCCTATCGAATCATTCTTACATTATCTTTCGTCATTTCATTCTTCAGACACCCTGTATAACAGACCGCCGGCTTCGTGCCTCCTGACCCCATGACCCTCTCCCCATAAGACCCCACGACCTGTCTACCCACTCTATGGGAATGGTAGGCTACCGCCATTTGGCCACCTGCGGCTCCTGACGTCTCCCGTAATGACAGTAACTACCTAATATCTCTTTCATATATGTGCAAAAATTGTTTTTTTATTAAAACGTCATCAAGGATCACACCTCCTGAAAAATGATAATTCACATACTGTTAAAATCATAATACGTACATTTCTATAGCAATAAGACCTGATGCCAGGTCTTTTAAATCATAAAAATTATGAATTAAAAAATTGCATTCACCTCTTTGCAAAGAGGTGTGCATCCAGCATTTGGTTAATAGTATCTCTGTCTTTTTCTTTTACACATAAGTGCGCATAAGACTGCCTCTCTCGCACTTACAGCAGATATAGGAAACTCGAACATTTTTAACGATTATTCTTCTTTGATTAATTCATCGATTAAGTGAATTGTTGATGTCGAAGGAGAACTTGTTCGAGATTTTAGACGCCTGTGGTACCGGAGTACTTACCGCACATTGAGAATTTCAAAAATATAACAATTTTTGACTGACAGTATTATTACAGTTTCCGGTATATTCGACAGGATTGGTTCGAGGGTCTCTGACCCAATTTTGTGTAAAGTACCGTTTTTTCGACCCTTAATAAATATACTTTTTTTCTCTCCACTACGACTTCTCATGAATTCATGCAAACAATAGCGAAATTCGAACTGTACCCAATAGTCTCGAGCCTTCGTTCCTGGCATAGTGAATCGCAAGCACCGTTAGGGTCAGTACCATCGAATTTTTGGTATTTCTGGAAAAAGGGATCTCTCTCGCAGCCGACATACGAGATTCACCCCGAACCCCACGTGATTGGAACTAGACTTCTCGAGTAGCAACCCCCCGCATTAGTCCTCCTCAGATCCATTATGCACGAAATTAGAGGTTTTGATCCCATCGTGTATGCGAATGCCGGGAAAAGAATAATAAAGAATACAAGAGAAAAAAGAATTTCCCTTTCACATAAGGACCTTATTCCTCCACGCGATAATTCCCGAAGACTCCCAGCTGCGTCCTGGATTTCTTTTTTTTTCAATATTTTTTTATTTCTTCCACACTCCTCCACCTTCTTCTCCCCCCTTCCTCATTCAGCACCCTAACCATTCTCCTCGAGGTTTTTCCCAATTTCCAATGGAAAGTGGGTCACTTCAGCAATTTTTACCCAAAAACCACTTCAAACAATCCAAAAACGCATCCTTTCAAAATATTCGAGTACGTATACCCATGAATCCCACCCTAATGACTACTCATGTGTTTTTATGGTTTGAGAGTTGCTGCGTAGACCCAGCAATTTTTTTAAATATCAATACCCCAAAAAAAGAAACAATGGGTATAACACATTTTCAAAATTTACACCATATGAAACTTCTTTTTCTCACGTATCCTCTATTGCCAGTCGGTACTCAAGGTTCACCCAAAACCATCCCGTGAAGGAACCTTGAGGATTTTACCACCAGCGATTTTTTTCTGCTTCAAGGTTCAAGCGATATTTTTTTCAGTTTTTTTTTTAGTATACCGCTTTCGTAACTGTGAGACCCCAGTCAGCCGTTGGACCGGCATAAAGTTTAAAGGGCATCACCGTAATTAGGGAATAAACAAAATAGCTGAGCAGTAACATCGTCCTCCGACAGTTTCACGTAGAAACGCGCCTTTACGGTACCCTCGCCGAATTCTTTGGCTAATAGTTATAGTTATAGGTACCATTACATTGCGCACGGTGCCTTTATGATTTACGACACCGATTTTCTTACATTTTTTTCCCTTTGAAATTCTCACTTGCACGAATACCTACACTTTGTTTCCTTTTTTATGTTTTTTTTATTTTCTTCTATTCCATTATCAGTCATCTAAGAGCAGGTAAGAATGTTGGAATCGACTATTGGCGCAGCAGAGAGTTCATTACTTTACGGTGTCTCTCTACAGTCAAGACGTCTTTTCCTGGATTTTGCGAAATATTCGGCTCTCCCCCTGGGACCATAACGTTTTTGGCAAACACTCTTGAGTGCTTTTCTTTTTCTGTCGTACTTTAATGGCCACCCTATATATATTTTTTTAACGTGTACCTCAGCATGTAGCCATATTCTGTAGTATACGAAATTGCCCTATTAAAACGCTGTACTCACAGTAGATACTTGTTCGCATTGTTGCGTAAAAATGTACATTTTTTAATTCTTTAAAATTATTGTTACTGCATTTCCCCGCCTTTTTTTTGAGAAGTATGATACAAAGAATTAAGATTTTTTTTCAGTTAACGAATTCCAAGAAATTTTTTCAAAAAACTACCAACGAACCAATTTCGATTTTGAGCGGACAAGCATATACCAATTTGTCTATTGTACACCTGTTAAATCGTTTCATCCATGCGCCAGGTATGGCAAAACGTAACACTGTCTATCTATGGTGGCCCCGTATCCACCACCATGAGTCATAATGAGCTTTTGGTTTTCTCGAATCCCGCGCGTCCAAGACAGGATCAAAGGAGCCGACCATGAGCCACCCCTTAGCTATTGCAATTTCGACGGTCCCTTTTCGGGAAACACCTAGTTCGGGGTTCCTCCAGCTTCCATTTTATACGAGGAGATTTCTCTCACTCCAAGCATTCCCATAAACGCCCCCTAACACCCTCTGACCATTTGAAAAAAGAAAAACAGAAATTCGAAAGACTTGCGATTCATCTCCAAAGCAAGCAGGTATCAAAGCAGTTTTGTAATCAGAATTTAAAGAATCAAAAAAAATTAATAAATAACAAAAAATTTATAAATATCAGATGTTTACGATTAAGGTAAATTTTTTTCTTTTCTTCCACGAACAGTTTTTTTTATGACGTTTCCCTCATTCTCCACTGCAGATCTGCGTAACTGCCTAAGTAGAACGATTACAAAATGAGCGGCTCCCTTTGACACAACGAATTCGGCAAAATTTTCTAGAACGACTTTCTGGATTGGCTTAGGACAACTATGGCCATTAAGCGAAAGAGCCGAAATAAGGTCAGTGTTTCTAGGTAGAGATTAGCGTTGGTGAGATGAGCGCCACTTAAGAATTGGAAGGTACAGTATCACTTGAACTTAATGGCGTCTTAACTGGCAAATGCGCCAATCTAAAAGCGTGCGCTCTTACGAATTCGCGAGTAATGTCACACGAGTCCATATATACGTATATCCAGTACACCTTTAAAAAAAAAATTAACGTCTTATCCAATAATAAACCCTACCACCCTTATGTACACATATATTACCCTCTCTTGTTTTCTAAAAAAAATAAATCATCAACGCATTCTCAACATCTGTTACACTTTCAATGATCAAGACTGCCAATGAGCTAACTTATGTCTCGTATATGTCGCGTGACCCCTTGGCGTGCGCTAACGTCGACATTCAACTCGGTGTCTTTTATCCGACGGAATATTCACTGGATTAGGGTAATTGGCCGGTTATGCGAGGTTAGCCGTGGTACGATTTCCTACAGCGTATGAGTAAGCCAATCCTAGAGTGTATTGCCAGGAGTGAGTGAACACGCGTAAGCGTGGGAGTCGCCATAAAACGTGTCAGCATACGAGAGGAAGGAGGGCGAGGAGGAAAGAAAATAAAGGGGCAAGAGAGAGAAAGAGAGAGAGAGAGAGAGAGAGAGGGGGCGGGGAATGAAATGCGTGGGCAGCCGCGTGAGAGAGCGATCGGCATCGCGACGCTTCTCTGCGACTTCTTAAAAGCCGCCCCGGCGTCTCGTCTTACATAATCTCACCGACTTCTCAATTATCATAACTAGAGGCCTCCGCGCGATAATTGCCACGCATTAATTCACGCCGCTGGAAAATTTTTCTTATGCGATATCCTCCCTGCGAACTCTTACAAAGAAATTTATACTGACTTGCAAATCGATACGCGCCACAATAAATTTCATTGATTGAAATATTTTTATTTTTCAAAATAATTAATCGTACCATATCCAATGGGATTATAAATATTTATGTAAACGCGTCAATTTTTATTATCTTCGCAGTCATTCTTGAATTACAGTCAAGAATTAAGAACGGAAGAATTAATTTACCGGAGATGCCTATCACATTAATGAGATTGACTTATATATGTATTCATCTATACTTATAGTGAGGATCGGAGTGCAGCAGCCGTATACTAGATAAAGATTATATGACTAGATAAAAGATAAATAAAAAAAATTCATCCGATAATCGTATACCGAGTAAATGAAATATACGAGTATAATGGTTAGCTTGTAAAGTAATGAATTAGATAATATCACAATAAAAAATCAACTTGTCAAAGGACATACACGAGTGCAGCATATACTATATAGAGATAAACTTTTTATCCGCAATGGTAAACGACATTCGTGGAAGAAATGGTAAATGGCGCTTGATGATCCAGAAGCGTTCTCTTCTCTATCCAGCATCCAAGATCCGCGCAAGTATATATATATCCACATACGTATATACGTTGGAATGATCCACCATGCCACTGGACACTCAAGGTACACATACTCACGAGGTGCGGCACGCATCAAAGACCCTCGCGCTAGTTGAGCCACTTAACGTCCCGAGTTTTCACATTAGCGAGGCAAAAGTCGGAGAAGAAGAAGACATTGAAGAAGAAGATGAAGATCCGCTGCCACGTATGACACGTATGATCTTACCGAGAGGATGTTGCGGCTATCTATGCTAATTAACGTCATCAGTCAATTTTCAGATGCTTAATCCTCATTCCGACATTCCATCATTCCAAGTTCTCTCACGATTTTTAACCAATTATTTTTTTTCATCTACTTATCAGATGGAAAACTTCCTTTTTAATCTGCGTAAAAATAAAACATTTATTTCTGATATCGACGTTTGACGCTGACGTATGTGCCCCTCACACCTACCCTCATCCTCCCCACACCTCACCATGTGCATTCTAATCAGTCTATCATGGAATGTACATTCGTTCTACGTAAAGGCTGCATTTATTCGGAAGGAGAGATCTCGAGTGTCTCATGGCTGCTCGCGTGTCATCTTCGCATTAGAGTCGAGATATAAAGCGAGTTGCTATGAGATACGGGCATTCTACGCGATTGCTACGTTTCCAAGTAAAATGATTACGAGACATTTTTTTTCCTTTATTTTCTCCCCCTTTGATCTCTTTTTTTGTTTTTCATACGGACTAGCAGGGTGACATCTGGAGTATACCTTACCTCGCTATGGCATTCGGCGGGCTCATTGAGGATGTAATGACGGTTTCCGGTTCTGTAGGGATTTACCGAAGTATTTTAACTGTTCGAGATGCACTTGAGAGAAATATCAGAATTTACGATACTGTATGGCTACTCCTAAAAATAAGATATCCATTATAAGGCGGAATTCAGTTTTTGGAAAAAGAAAGAATAAAGAAAATTTAAGATCAAAGACACCACAGCGGAACCGTAAAAGTAATACTCGGAAAATAAAAAAAAATATCGTAAACAAATGAAGGTCGCTAGTTACACTTTGTAATAGAGAATTTTCGGCGTGGAAAAATACGTTAGGTGAATACAAAGGAATATTGTCGTTTGTCATTCTCGATAAAATCGTTTGAGTATCTGCCCATCGATTTCGTCACGGTTACTCGATCGCCATGCAAATATTGATCGGACTGTATGAGGATAAAAAAAGACAGCACATTCAGATGGGACATCTGCATACCAAAGAGACACAATGGACCATTGAGATTGCGCGTCGGTCGCACCATTTTTTTGCTCCCTTTTTTTTACCTTCATAGACCAACAGTTGGTCGAGTAGGTAAGCGTATAGTGGACCCTGTAATTTCCAGAAAAGTGAATAAAATATATCAGTAGGGTGACTGAATGGTACAGTGCGTGATCAAAAGATTATACCCTGTGCCCAATAACGACCCCATTACGTTTATCTTATCCATAAAAATCGCAGATTAAAAAAAAATACCCACCCACCAATCGTTTACCAAACTAAACAGCATCCCTTGCGAGACTTATTGTATAGTAACATTTAATTATTAAAAAAATAATTATGAAAATCTATAGATTCGAACCCCCGACCTTTTTCATTAGTCATGCGAAATGATCCATTAGTATATGCATAATCGGATGCATCTGCAAACACAGCAAAAATTTCCTATCTGAATACAATGAACGAGCCTTAATAGCTCCGGTTAATAGAGAAGACTTTACTGATGGAAATGCGCCAATCTCTCTTTGAACGAGTAGACACTCATGTGCATTCACATATGTATGTTCCTAGCAAGCACATATGCCTCATACCTCTTTCATCAGATAATTAGTCGTGGATGCTGTGTTGGCGTTAATTTTCCTAGACAATGGCTATGTCAAAAGAGACAATCGACAGTTAATCCAGAAATACAAAAAACTAAAACTAAACAAAAGGCAGCATACATAGACGCACAAATAATGAAAATAAATTCTGAAACAGATACAATTTGATACGCGTCAAGCTAGGTTATAAAAATTCAAGAATAAGTATTAATACTTTCCAATCAAAATAAGGTAACACTCAATGACTACCAATGCAACAAAATAAGAAAAAATTTTTTATCCTTCCTACATTCACGCGGTAACTTCATGAACTGTGCTACTGGCATGATTAATATCCAAATTAGAAAAAAATGGTCCATAGAGAGGGGAAGTGAGGGGGGGGAATCGTTTATGGAGTTTCGTTTTGGTGGATGATGGTGGCTGTGTATGGTGGGGTTTACTATGGCTTTTAGAAAAGGGATGGAGGGTGGCGGAGGGTGGCAAAGTTCCAGTCATAAAGAGTCGCCGGTCAATTCATCTTTCTATATATTCCACGTCAAAATATTGCAATAAATCATCCAAGTGGCAACGCATCGGGGTAGGAGTGTGCGAGAAGTCTCGAAGAGATATAGGTATAACTATTATAGAAATATATAGTAATACTATCTGTGGGAAAATACGATATACGTAATAGCGCCAACGGATAACAGTCCGTATACGCACTATATATACACACACACACACACACACACTAAGCATGCGTATACCTCTTGAGTAGGAGACACGCAGGAATAGAGGGTAGTAGCAGTGTTGACGTCTTTCATAAGATGGAATATTAATCTTGATTTTATTAAGTATACAAGTCGGCTACCGGCCTCTTGATAAATAGCCTTACAGAACGCTTGAGGGAAATGCACTTGCGTTACTACCTTCCACAATGCACCGAGTGCATTGGGTGCAATGAATGAGACGATTAAGCGTAAAATTGTAAAAACTTTTTGCGCAGATTGATAAATTCAAAAATTTGTTTACCAACTTTATTTCTGGTTTAGGATATTCGAAATTTTGACTTTTAACGACTTTTCGTAATACATAAGGGTTGGTTGTTAGGTGCCTTTGGTAACTGTCGGGGTAAGTTATTATTATATGAAATCGAAAATGCAGTCAGTGTTCGATTTTTGAAAAAGGTATAATTATCACAGCGCCAACCCTAGTCAAAAAAACCCCGCTGACTTCCCTCGCCGGATTCCTTCAGTTCCCCGTTACCTGTTTTTTTTTATTCTTCGCTCTGAATTCTCATGGAATTTTCATCTGGGAAAATATCCTTAGTGAATGACAGGGCAGCCACCCTTAAAAAGAAAGACTCGATAGAAACTCCAGAACACGATTAATTAAGCAGAAGTATGTTTCGCTGTTCGATATTTGGGACTTATGGACTGTAAATTCTTAAGGAGAATCGATAAAAAAAAAAATAAAACTTCGTTTCAGACTTTGGCCGTGTTCTTTCATTAATTTTTTCTAAACCTTCCCTTAGACACGCTGCCCATTTCGCGCTTGAACCCTGCCAACCGTAAGGTCAACGTATGCTAAGTAGCGTATCCTGTGCAATAGCATACCAAAGGATTCGAGGTCGTCAGCCTGAATCGCGAAAACAGGTTTTCATAGTTTAAATTCTATGGGGTTGCCAGGTTCCCCATAAATATCCAATGTAGAGACTATACACTGTTAACCTGCAACCCTTAGAAGATCGTGTATATAGACCATTACAGAAAAGCATAGCTTCAAATTGAATCCAAAGATCAATATATTGCATAATAAAAAAATCCTATAAAATAATAAATTCGCCTTATAGCTTCCTATTTTTAAATATTTTTGGTAAAGCCACATATCGTCGTATGTTACTCCCTCGGAATGAAAAGACTTGTACGTAGTCAAGGGAGGCTCAGCAGAGTCATAGAACTTGGCAATGTAGTAGGGGGCTATTAGCTGGCAGATTAGCAGTTAAAATTGAAATTTGCACGGACAGTTCGATGCGCAAAGGCGGCGTCGGCGGCGTCGGACGCGTCGGCCACGTCTGAAGTGCCGAGACGGAGATTGGAGAACCGAATCTGCCACGGCTTTGCGTTCGACGGCACATCGCACCTTTTGCTCTCGCTCTCTTACTCATTTTTACTCGATATGCTCATTCTGCTCATTTCATCTCTCTCTTCTCACTGTTCGAGCTACGAAATGAGATACGGTTACGAGGTCCATATACCGGTACCAGTTACCTACGTTCATCTTGCGCTAATTTGCAAGTTACGTCTTCTGGAATTATTTCGTTTGTATTTTCTGTTCTCTTTGTTCTCTGTGCTGTTCATTCCTTTTTGTTTTTTTGCTGGAAAATTAGCCAAGATGGAATTGATTGGGTGTTCGATGATTTTGATGAAAAAAAAATTGAAGATGATTGTACGAAATATTTTTTTGTATTTTCTTTCTTTTCAAGCGCAATTAGCCACTGCATAAGAAATGGTATTTTAATGAATCGTAAAACCGAGGGTTTCGCGTCTACGTCTCTAACGGGGCCCGTTCGGGGCCCAGTCAATCTTCGCTCCTTGGAAATTAAATGCTTCACCTTATTGGATGAGTATTATTTTTCTGTTTGTCTTTTTATTTTTTTTTGCGCTTTTTCGTGGCTTGATACATCTACTGCCGCATGCGTAATTGTAACCGGTAGTTATATCGTTAATTAATGTTAATAGTGATCGCAATTCATTTGGGAAAAGGCTAATCAAAGTTTATTAGGAATTATTTTAATTTCTTTTCTTGGTAATCACAGCCATATAACAAAAAGCACCGACATCAGGGATTGGCTGAGATGCCAAAAATTCACCCCCGTCTGGAGAGCGTTGCATTATTTGAGATTTTTTGGGTATACCTGTGACGCCACTTCCGGTCTGACCGAAATTTTCAAATTTTTCATTATTTGATCCACGTTCTTCCAGAATGTCTGTTGCGCCAGGCTGTGGTAATGATAATGAGAATATTTTTTGGATAATTTCAAAATTAATTGTTTCATTTACCAGAAGACTAGCTATTGACATCAGGGGTGAATTCGGGGGTGGTTTATTAAAGGGTGGCTTCAACACACCCTCCTGCACATTCAATACCAAATAATACATAAAGTCATTCCTCAATCTCATCTCGTCTATACTTTTGGCACAACTTTTCAAAAATCTCAACCACCTAACAGCAGTCTGTCTGTCTGCAATAAAAATCACCATGATTTCCAATCAAAAGATCAATTAACCACAATCAACTTACCTTGAACATTGCGAACATTCGGCAGCATAGTCTTAACCAAAAATAGGTTATAATTACAGTCATACATTAACGAATCTCTGACTTCGTGAGACATTTTTGAAAATTTTCAAAATACTAAATTTCCAAAAAAATATCTCTTCGAACGTCTTTCGATTTTGATAACACACCAAGATACCTCAAATACAAATTTGACAATTCTAAAACACGGAAGACATATAAAAACCCCTAAAAAAAACAGAATAACGTTTTTCAACAAAATATTTACACGTAACTATACATCCATATATCTATATATATACATCAGCCATATCTACATGGCCCACTATATAATATCCTCTCTTGTTGAACGTTATATGGTGGCCATTATGTTATGAGGCAGGTGTAACGAGTATAATTCGCGTATGAGTCTATAATAATTCGTGTCACATAACAGAGGCAACAATACGATGCGTGATGACTAATGAGCGAGTCGAGTTGACTCGACTAAAAGACCGAAGTCATGTGGAGCCGAGTCGAGTCGAGTAAAGCCGAGTTGACCGGCTGACACTTCGCTCTATTAGCATCATATCCGCAGAAGACAATGATTATCGTGCCAATTACAATTTACAAAATGAGCGACGCATTACATTACATATTACGTTCTACCGGTGCTTCGACACTGGCACGTTCGTTATCTCATTACTAGGCGTCGTTCTAGCGTCACGGCTATTATTTGTACTTTATCGTCCGAGAATTTATAATTGGCCCATTGTGACAAATATTTTATATGTACCGTAAACAGGGTGGTGGGAGGAATTTTTTTTATTAAATCTCTATACCAATAAACGCCATTGGTTTTAGCCTTTAAAAAAAACGACTGTCGGTCTATTTTTGAAATATTTCTTTGTCCTATCTTTTTGTCCAATCTTTTTGTCCAAAAATCATTTGAATCCTTTCCCAAAAACCTTTTAGTCCTATCCGGCGCCGTTTTAATGACGCGTCCATATACATTTTTTTTTTTCAAAAGGTCCACCAGCGGCTACGGGATCTTCTGAGAAACTGTGTATGCGGGCGACGCTAATTTTGAGTTTCACTATGTGTAACGCAGAGAACGCAATTGCCGTTAATTTTCGTAATGATAGACTAAAAATCTAGGAAATTCTTAAATTCCCTCATTCACTAGCTTCTCGTACACGCGAAATGCGGAAACTGATATACAGAGCTCATTCACTCTTGTATATACATAAATAACAATTTCCCTAACGAGAATGCTAATTGTCGTAATTACCAGTCGTATTATGATAATAAGATGTGACAGGAAGAGCAAGCATCACCCATCGCACACAAATACAAAACAAGCCTCACAATAGCAAGTACACGTAGGTACAACTTCCGGTAACCGTGTCAGAGTCCGTCCAAGCATTAGATGCTGCGAGTCATCCCCGTTAATCGTAATTCTTGATGCCAGAAGGGACCGCGATAAATCTTATGTTCAATTAACATTTTACCAAGCAAAACCATACCAGGCATAAGGAAAGATAATTTGCATTTATTCTGTTTACGCAAAGGTAAGCATAAGACGTGCAATAAAAAATTGCACTGCAACACGCTTAAGATTTCACGCTGATAAGCCAGATCGATATCAAATTTAAAGAATAATAATAAGCCAGTAATAACAATAATAATAACAACAATGAAGAATTACGTAAAAATAAGAATTTCCGGTATCCTTTTAGTAAAGTCCTTAGAGAAAGTATTAAAAAGAAAATGGCGGTATCATCTCTGATCGATGCATCCAGATAATCTCTAAGTACTAAAGAGCCATATATATATATACTATAATGCAGAGTCTCTAACGTGCGAATGTGCACGATGCGTATGATGTGTACGAGGTCAGTAAACAGCGGCTAATTCTTTATGCGCGTAGCAGCACACAAGCCGATAAAATTGCGGCAAGTGTCGTCGGTAACGTGTGTGGGCCGCCGTTGGCGAGTCCGTCGTTCCTATTCGCGGAAGGCATATGCTGATATGTGGGCACATGTGTCACACGTGGAATCGGATGTAGGTACGAGTAGCACGTGGACTTAGGAAACGGTAAAGGCCGATTTCTATCAGTTTCGAACGTCCCTGAAAGTATAGAAGGATTCGACGACGAATAACATTGGCGATGATGAATTTTTTAAATTACGTAAAAATTGCCGGGGGAAGTGTACCAGGTGCAGACATATAGTATCTATAAGGTCAACGTAGCAAAGGCTGATCCAAAAGAAGCGACTGACTTCCGGAAGGTCTGGCACGTGTGACTATGCAAGTCTCTATACTGTCTTTACGGTGAAATTGGCCGTACTGGATGCAACAAGAAATACCGGAAGCCAAAGGAAGTGACGTAGAAAATGGCGTACGAGTCCTCCAGGCCTTCGGGTCGTACTTTGCTCCAATATTCTACAGGCGTACCAACCTAAATTACCCTATTCTATCCAGCAAACCCTACTTCCCCAGCATCCACCCCCTGACCTGGACCAGCTTACACGACCCCATTGCTAAGGAAGTAACGATCTCCACTGACACAGGATGCACCGGGTGCATCTGCAATTCCCTTGCACGAAGATGCAACCAACCCTAATGGCTTTATCCTTTTTCTCAAGCAAACTGAATCAAGCCCGCATTGAAATACATTCAGTAAACATAAAGGTGGCTCCACAATGTTTTGCCGGTACTCAAGAAAATACTGGTATATATACAATGCAAACTTAGAAGAAGATCTAAAGCACCTCGAGACTCCATAATTAATCGTCCAGGGTCATGTAACGAGGCGTAACCATTTTTCCACGTTCTAGGTAAAACCCACTTGCATGTCCCGACGCCGACGCCGACGCTCTGCTCGTCGTGGAAAACAGAAACGTAGATTTCGCGTACCGATAGCGAAAACGAGAAAATTCCCGGAATGCACCTGGGTGGGTGTTGGGAGGGGGGGGGGGGGGGGGCGTCTGCAGGCTAACATTTAAATACT
>JARQST010000715.1:259431-269867 GCA_030142225.1 Pachycephus smyrnensis
CCCCGCCCCCCCCCCCCGCCCCCCCCCCCCCCGGCTGCATGCTAACATTTAAATAATTAAACGCAAATTGCACCCCCTTCCTCCTCCCTGGTATTTATATTTTAATAATTAGAACAACAAAGAAGACAAATAGAACTACAGTACCTTATAGAAGAGCCGGTAAGGGATTTCTAAATGCACCTTTATTATAGTTAAGTACGTTGGCTTACGATGAGATTCTTCAAGATGGCGACTTGGATGTTATGGCGATAGAGTGGGAGGTAGGGTAGGGTGGTAATTTGCGTTTAATTATTTAAATAAATGTATGCCGTGACGAGGACGTTCGTTACCAGGCAAATGAGTGAAACGGTAACACGCGAACCCTCTACGCTTTTGTGCCGCATTATATGTACCTTGGTAGCCTGCTACCTATATGTACCTAGTAGGCCTATTATCATCACTCACGATCCTACCGATAGTAACGTTTTCTTGGAAAACACTATAACCACACGCACCTAAACCCTCTATAAGTATACCAAGTACTGTATTAAAGTTCGCGGTTACTTTTAGCATTATTCTCTCGCCAGTCGCATTATTAACTATGGTATTTTTGCACTGACGTGACCTCGCTAAATAACACATGAACAGCTGCCACGAATTTACCTGTTCTGAGACGCTTTGAGAACCTGAAACTAACCTACCTCATATATACTATATAGTTTAGTGTTGTGTCATAAATCTATTTCTCATCTGAATATTGTATAACTTTTCTTTTTGCGAATTGTGCTAGTACAGTAATAATAATTAGCAAAAATTTTTATTTTGCTAATTATTATTATCGTACTTTAATAAGGACAGATATGATAGGTGGATGTACGATGGATATTGGCACTCGAGAATTTCGCAAAATGATAAGATGGTTACGGGAAAGTGGCGAAATTTAAATTCCGCGTGTTAGCCGGTATAGAAACGGCGATACAGAGGACATTCAAATGATGCGATTTATTCAAATGGTGACAGCAGCAATGTTGAATGCTACGCGGGTGGCGAGTCAATTCGCAAAAGGCAAGACTGTAAATCGATATGCGCGGTCGCGAGGCACATTATGGCACATGCAAATTGTATGCGAAAGTCATTTGCCTTATTGATGCGTGAGGTCGTGAAGGAACGTCCATAAAAATTGAGAGAAATCGACTGGTTGATTATACCGGGTATCTTTGTGAAATTGGTATCAATATGAAGAATTTGGGAAATTGATTAGAGAGGATCAGATTAGTTGGGCCGATTGGATCGAATTGACTGTGCAAATAATTACTGACGTGTTAACGAGCCGTGAAAAAATTATAGATGGACTTTCCCAAGAGGGAAAGTCATTATTTTCATGTAAAAAATTTTCAATTCGATTCTGTTGAAAAACCAGCGGATCTACTTGTTATCTACATACAGACATATAGTACAGATATATGTGGAAAGAGTATAGGGAATCGTGCGTGATCGCGATCTAGAATCGATTCAGCGATCTCACCTGCATATACACGATCATTGATCACTGACTGGAATGCATATTGATGATTTTTAATAAATACGTATAAATAAACACATCTAAACGATATAATAGCCTATTGTTAATAAATATTAAAAAGAAGTTTGCAAATATTTATTCAAATTTGCAAATAGGCTAAAATTTTCACCGAGTATATGCGTCTCTGTCTTACGCACGCAAATACCCATAACGCTGTCTCTCTCGCACTCATTGCGAGTATAGAAAATTCGAAAATCAATAATTTCTCAAAGGGCTTCGAAAAATTTATATCAAATCAAATCGATGATTAATCAATACACTCGTGTGATCGTTATCGGATCTAATCGATGCATTTGAACTACATCTCTGGTGCATGTAAATACGCAAATATCTATGTGTGGTAGTAAGATATCCATGTATTAAAGCAAAACAGAAATGGGACTACCGGATGGCTGAGAAAGATGAGAAAGCGAGAAGAAAAAAGGAATAACGAAGAGCGAGGAATAGGCGAAGAGAAAAAAGTGTAAGAAGAAGAGGAATAAAGGAGGCGTCCATTGCCGGAGGCGTCGCGGCGAGAGCGTCTCGGGAGCCTTCACGAATAAAACCATATTATTAGGCGTCTACCAGCGGCAAACCACCCGCAACTAAACCTTTCAAAAGGGACTTCAATTAATCGGAGATCCAGAGTGGTCCAGCGCTGGAGTCTGTATATCGGGAACGTAAAACCTGGCCCTACCTATACTCGCGGCCTCGTCTGTTATTAAACGCATATCAATCAGAGGGCCTAATGCGCTTTTAAATGCGCTTCCCTGATTTATCGGGCCCCTTTGCAGCTTCCTTTAATTCCGCATAGATAATAGGCTCTTCGGAAACCCGATATATAATCACTACCGAAAACCGAACTTACTTATCAAAAAAAAAAAAAACTGGAGGTGATAGACAATCGACTAGCATCTTTAATTAAGCGGCCAATTAAATACTCACGCTTTGCCCGCACATTTTTTTTTTAATATTATGAATACCCAAATTCTCGGACTTACCGTGTTAATTATTATTATTTCCATGAAGTATTCATTAAAACAATTTCCACTTAATATTCACTAATATCTTTTGATGTCTTTAGATATATATACTAGTAAACTAGTATCTATGAGGATATTAATAGTAAAAGATAATAAACTTGTTTACACGTTTAGTTTACGTCCGAAAGATAGCGACAACAAGACAACCCTGTCGCCATCAAATTGTTCGTAAATACAACACTGTCTTGAATGATTTCGATATAAAAGTTAATAAATTCACTGACAATCATTATTAATAAACAATTAAAATATTTATTCGTAACTCTAAATCAACAAGTATACCTATACACCTGTAAACCTCGTGCCATTCCAACCGTGTCTCTGGGACAGAGAATGGCGCGTCGTGTGGCAACTGTTATCAGATTCGATCCAGCTTCCTGATAGTTAATTAACGAGTTCATTATGCACCCTTGGCCCTCGTGGCCGTGCACCAGAGAACCAGGACGAAGTGAGGCATTGCGAAGATCCTCCAGAGATAAGGTCGACCCGGTGGGTGGCGCTATTTTATTGCATCACGACTCCATGCACCAGGACCTTCTGTTACCGCCATGCAATTCGAGAACTTCAACTTGCTATCCATTTCGCAATACTTAAATTGTAAAAAAACAGTGCATACACTACCCATGAAAGTAATAAAAAAAATTATGCAAAATTTGAATAATAAATGATTTATCTATTTCATACCCTGTATAGGATTTTTTACTGCATTTTGTACAACCTAATCAGGATGCAGCTACTAGCCACGTATATATCTACTGTTACAAGGTTACGGCAGAGGGCCCGAGGTGGATAATTTCGTTGGGTAATTGCCAGAGCTATTAACGCCTGTTTACGCATGGCTAATAAAGCTGACCCGAAGGGGTAACCACGGGGTTAAAACCGTGGCCGAAGGTTTCACTATTTAATTTCCTGGAAAACAGCGTGCCTGTTATCCGGGCACCGCATCAATCACCCAGCCCTGACATGGAAGCTGTAATTTGGCTAACCTCTCCAACGAGAAGAATCGTAGAACCTGGACCCGATCCTATCCACATCCTTTTTGGACAGTAAGATCCTCTGCTAGGATGATCAGCTGGTACAGTCCTGACATTGACTTTGCCCCACTTGACTTGTAGGTAGTCCAATACAGTACGTCAGGGTACTTGGGTATCGTCTTACCTCCCTTATCTTGTTGGTAAAAACAGAGCAGAAATGGCCACGCGATAGAGGCAGCCGGTAACGAGTCTCAAGGTGTTTATCTCGATGCAAGGTTGAGATCGATTTTATCCGGCGGATAGGTGGATACTGAGAGTAAACCCGGTAAAACGTGTAAAACGTGTAAAAGGGCTAAAACGTTCGTATGGGGATCGATAATGGTCAGCGATAACGAACGTCCAGACTTCATGGGAAGATTCAAGATTGCTGTTTTCTCTGGGCAATCATAGGCCCGAGAAATCGGACAATGCTTCTTACGTTTCCACCCTGTCTTGTGGCGTAACGTCTGGCATGTAGAGAGAGGGAGAGAGAAAGAGAGATTAAAGAGGACTGAATCATATTGATCTAAAATAGATAGTAGATCGTAACCAGCCTTGATCTATGGGAACACTAGAATTGTCATGGCTATACTATTTTTTTTTTTCTAAAAAAATCATCCATTAGAAAAAAATACCATAAAGATACCAATATGGCGTTCATGTTTTTATATACTGTTGCCAACTTATAAGTTATCCTATTCCCATGTCAAGAGTACCCTGGTAATTTCGCGGCGGTATTCTGATGAATTTATGAATGGTCAGGATATTTGAATGTTGCCAGAAGGGACGGGCTGCGTCTAGCCAACCTCCTAATATTTAAGACGCAAGATTTAGAAGTAGACGCCAGGATGGAGTCTCAGGACCCAATGGATGTAAATCATCGAAACTTCTAGCGCCACCCCTATAATCACTCGAGCGTAGTTATGCACGTGGGATAGGAGAGAGAGAGATAGGAGTCCGGGCAAAAGTGGGGAAGGAGGAATTTCGAAAAGGGAAATAACTAGAGAAAATAAAAATGGAGAACGAAAATATTCACAGAGATACTGCGACGGCGTTCAACCTTTTAGACACTTTTTTTCCAAAATCGTTCGTTGTGTAAAACCTTTACGATCTTTTGGGCCTGATCGAGCGATAATGACAGGGCCCAGTATTCTTTTTCGTCTTTCTAACTCTGTATACGTCCGTCCGTCCGCAGGACCCTTCATCTGGGATTGATGGATGCCATTATTAAAAGCACCTTTTAATTCTCTCCCTCTCCCCACCCAATATATTTATACTTTTTTTTATACAGGTGTAACCCATATTAGGAATTATAAATTCTTTCACCCCATTAAGCATGACTCAAACATGCCAAGAATTATCCGTAATTTACACCTTGTTACACATCTACCCTAATCCTTATGCTGAATTACAAAATGCACCCCTAACCTGCAATTTGTATCGGTACGTGCCAGTACCTTAAGTGAAAAATCATTCAATGACTTCACGTTTAATATGTACGTATCGATTGTTATGTTAAAAAAAATATTTAAATTTTATCAAAAAATTTATTCGCGTTTCAGGAAATTGCATAATCAGTTCCATAAGCCGTATTAAATATTTCTCTCTTAGATTTTGATCCCGTGATTTATATGTATATACACACACACACACACGTATATAGTTACAAAGTAATACAAAAAGGTCATCGTCCGAGTATATTGTTGGCGTATCCACTGAGGCGTATGGCCGTCGAGTAATGCAATAATAGGTGTAGGTATACTAATGATACGGGGGGGATGTAGTATGCGGGGGGTGAGCGCGCGGATTCAGTCACGTAGTTGCATTAAACTTAATATAAATAATAGCGGTTTGTGGAGCGAACCGAGGTACCTACCTATCTCCATCTTCCTGAGAGCTGGACCATAATACACCGTCCATCCATTCGTCGGTCCGTCTTTCTATCGTCTTACGTCCTGCACTTCGCCTCCACTTAATAAGCAGGATCATCTCGATCCTGAATCACCGGCCGCAGAAGTTCAGACCCCGATACAGAGCTGTGGCTATGATCTCCTTTGGAATTGCATACAGGCTCGACAAGTACAATTCCACGGTAACACAAAAGAATACAGTAAATAATTTTAAAAAAGCGAAATTACATTAAAATACAAAATTTTCTTTCTTTAATAAGTGGAATTGTCACTGGTAGCAATTCCAGGTGAAATTCCACCGGTTAATGTCTCGCACGCTTTTATCTACGGTAAAGAAAACGCAGGTTTATTCTCGATGCCTCAGGCTTGTCCATAAGGAAATACTGTTAGGACTCCTGGCCAGTAGTTATACGCGGAAACTACATACGGAATTGCTGCTGATGATGAAAGGAATTGTCACGTAGTTTTACTATAGTGGATAATAAAAAAAATGATGTAATCTTTCACGATGTCAGATACCCGTGAATTATAATTATTATTTACGTTTAGCAATTCCACGTATTGTTACTCTTATTGTTATTCCTTGTAAATGTATATATCTTGACAGCATCCGATGATCCTGATCAGTGTAAATCTTTTGCAACTTGGTGATCCCGCATTCCTACGGGATGGGTTTCTGCGTTTTCCTCTGTAAAGAAATAATAAATGTAACTGCCGCTTCACGGTACCTCTTGGACTTCAGTGCTCAGTAACCGGGGCCGTTAATGTTATTAAATTATCATATCTGCAATTCAATGCGAGCTGCTGCCTCGTCGAGGTTGCATGTTCTTACTTGGCGTTTATAGTTGTAAAATTCCAACTAGCATTAATAAAGCTTCTCTCCGTGCCCCCGGGTAATAACTCTTCTCTAGGGGTGTATACAGTGCATTACGGAACACGGTGCTTGTTTTACTTTCACATAACAATAATACTTGGGACTGACAGCTAATGTTATTCCAAAATAATAATAACATTGTATATAGTGAATTAAAGAAACAGTAGCTAATTATATTATTATATAGCTCGATTGGTACTAATTAAATAGAAGAAAAATTGGGCCTTATACCACACTGGTATTATTTATAAAATTGGGCCTCATACATAGTATGCCGTTAAACGCAGACAAAAACATGTTTTGTATACATTCTGGAATACCTGAATAAGTATAGACTGTAGTGATTTGTATAGTGAAGGGTGAGCATTTCGCGGCCCATTTCCTAAGGACGAATCGGGCCTATTTTCTAGGACTGGCCCCGTGGGCTATAGTTATAATTGCCCATAACCGTATAACCGGACAATTATTCCTGAAGGCGGCGTAGCTGGAAAATGAAGAGTTTCGTGATGGGACCGGTTAATCGGTGAGGATTTTCGAAAACCAACAATTTTTTTCATTTTTTAAAAATATTTTTCAACGCGATTCTAATAACACGAATAGCTCGCCAGAGAGAATTACGTCTTTAAGTGATAAATATTAATATAATAATCTTTGCTCTAAGGAATAAACAATTTTTAATAAAAAAATCCAAGTAATGTACCAAGTACTTTACTATTCTTTTAATATATACGTACAGTGCCGTATGTACTCGCCTATAGCATCGTAGTGCCCCAGGGCAATTCCTCTTGAAGATATTCGAAAAATCCATTCTCGATAGGCTTGGAGTGGAGAACGACCCCGGGGAGCATTCCCAGGGAATCTGTCATAGGGATCGCAGAAAGGGACGTCCTCGGCAGTTGGTAGCAAGAACTTGCCGATCTTTTTATACCGATGCAACTGAACCGGGCGCGAGTGCGTTTATATCACGATAAATAAGTGAAATAAAAAGGAAAGGATATTGCCGTTGACATGGAACGCGCTACGGACCGTTCCCGGTAGATAAGCATCGCATATATATAAGGCGTTTCATTTTCTCTCATTCTTTCACTCTACCCCTCTCTTTATTTATTTATCTTACTTCGCTGTCTCTCTCACTCTCTCTCTCTCTAGCTCTCTCTCCCTCTCTACTCTCTCTATCCCCCCTTCCACCTATCTCCTCTTTTCTTCCCATCGACTATACTGTACATTTCTTTTCTTTTTATTATTTTTTTTTTACATCTGTGTATCATACCTCCCCGTTCCCTGTCATCCCTTATTATTGCATACAGGAACTTCCCAAGGTTATTCTTTATCTTAGTCACTCGGCCCCCTAACTGCCACCCGATAAAGGATACCCTGCTGAGTTAATGAATCGGAAGAAATAACGGCAATCAGCAAAATATAAATGAGGGATGGCGTATCCATTCGAGATTCTCGTCACGTAACCGCCGACCGCCTCCTAAGCGTACGAAAGTCTAGGAGAGAAATGAGCTTTAATTATGGGAAAGCTTCCGGGCGTTATAAAACGTTACTGCACTAAATCAAAGACAATAATATCGTGGTTATATGGAATAACGTAAAGGGCGAGTAAAATTTTTTGAAAAATATCGAAAAATTGTATTTTACATTTACTTAGATCTATATACGACTGAGTTGTGTCTGCAAGAGCCACAAGTACCTGTCTACGGCTATAGTCAATCGAACAAGATCGATATAGCCTTAAAGAAGGGAAGGGGTATCTATGGATGGTCCAGCAGCCAGAGATGGTAGATATTCGCCATGAGTTCCTTGGAAAAGAAGACAAAGGAATCGGGATCGGTCTTAGCTGGCCGAATGGGCTCGATTAATAACCGCGGAAAAGCTCGCGCAGAAACTCCAAGGATTTTCCAGTCACGTTCGTTCGCGCGCGGGAGTTAATTTACGAAATAAATAATATCTTCTTCTTGCAATGTTGGAATGGGGTGTGAGCCAGGTGGGGTGGATTCCGGTAGAAAGAGACGGGAGGGACAGGACGAGATGGACCAAGGGAAGGGATGCTGGAGGCCCTCATAAAGCTGCCTACGTGTCGAGCGTAATGAGAACCGGTGATTTTTCTTAGCTCGCACAAGGCGTGCTAAGAAATCCTAGGGAAAAATGAATATCGTACGTGTCCTACGCATCGGGACTATTGGCAGCCCTTGATACATTCGAAAAATATATATTCGCTGAAAATTTTGTTTGAAAATTAATATTTTATAAAATCACGATTTTTCAAAAAAAACAAGCAACAAACCAAAAATTAGACTGTACGATGCCCACAGTGTTCGATTATAATGGTTAAGTATCAAGGATGGTGTCTAAGTAGCGTAAAGTAATAAAAGCCAATGTAAGGAGGCTATCAGAGAATTTCGCGTAACGTAACCTCGAATACCGAAGCGACCAGCCGAGAACCGTAGGAGAACCTAATACCCTGAGCATATACACGGGCATCATTTTTATAGCGGCAATTTCATTTGAGCCTCGACTCATGCAGTGGTTTCTGATGAGCGAACTAAAACATCCCCAACGCCGACCAGTACCAGCGGCAACGCCAAACACGAACGCTAACGTCAGAAGGCTAGTATACCTTAGCGAGAGAAGAAGAAGAAGAACAAGAAGCAGGAGGAGGATATAGAAGGGTCGAAAAGAGAAGAGTCCAACACCCCCGTATGGAATCCCCTTGCTGCCCGACGCCATCTTTTCATTAAAACGTTTCATCTGCGAGCCGCTTGGCGGCGCTGTCGGGGTCGTGGAAAGACGGGAAACCATACACTAAAAGAGAAGCATCTAGAGAAGGATGCTCTGAGGAATCTTGAGTGGAAACAAGAAGGGGATGGAAAATCGTGGATGCTGGATACGGAGGTGGGTGGCTTCGCTAACTTTTGCTACGTTTCATATCTCACCCTATCCTTTTCTCTCTAAGGTGCTCACTACTACCCCAACACTGCACTACTACTTTTTCAAGAATACCAACCAACCCCCTCCCTTACCACTTACCACCACCACCATCAACCTTCAACCTAGCTCTGATTAATGCCTCTGTTAATAACGTCTTCTCCCTTGGGAATAAACCGACCGACCGACGGACTTATGCGGAATTAAAAACACATCTAACCTGCAATATTGCAAGCACTGTCCGGCAATTCCAACTGGAATCAATATATATATATATATATATAGTACATATATGAACATGTACAAAAATAAATACTACCTAATATATCTATCTCTGAAATATCTCGTTTGATAAAGGTCTAAGTACGAAATATATATATATATATATAAATTCATAGAATTTCGTGAGAAATACCAGGGACGTAACCAGGCAAGCGGGTACCCAGTGCTAGAGGAATAGTCAGTGTAAAAAAGTGTACAAGGAAGACAACCGGATCCCAGAAAAACACGTGGAAATTCTTCGTCTACAAAGCAAACCCCGGCAGAAGTAAAATCCAACATGGCTAAGTGCAAGATCTTCGCAGCTCTGTCAGACTCGTCACCTAGAGCGAAGCATGGCGTTGATTAATGGCTGTAATATTCTACCATCTACCATATACGGGTCTGAAATGTAACACGCGTGACACGTACCTACCAAGCTGGCTAAGTGCGCTGGCTAGTGGCTGCCACTATATAACACACAGAGACTCCAGAAGTGTCGCACAAACTGTATAGATAAATTACATGGAGTAAGAGTAAGAAAAATTTATTGATCTTCCTATACTGGTTCGTATTGGGATTCTGTAAGATTGAATTTTGTATTTAAAAAAAATTATGACGTACAATTATATATTTTGTCGTTCACATTATTTTATCTTTTATCTATATTTCTGGTTAGATAATTTTGAAAAATTATCTTTTTACCTAATACGGATCTAATGACTGTACTTATGGCGGACGATCTAGACTTTCCAGGGAGAGAATGAGAGCTCTTATTGGACACCTGATTTCTCCTCTCTCTCTCTCTCTCTCTCTCTCTCTCTCTCTCTCTCTCTCTCTCTCTCTCTCTCTCTCTCTCTCTCTCTC
>JARQST010000715.1:269967-311424 GCA_030142225.1 Pachycephus smyrnensis
TCTCTCTCTCTCTCTCTCTCTCTCTCTCTCTCTCTCTCTCTCTCTCTCTCTCTCTCTCTCTCTCTCTCTCCCCCCCCCCCCCTCTCTCTCTCTCTCTCTCGGTCTTTCTTTTTCTAAGACGTGAAAGAGAATTCTTCCCGCGGTTCAAACGTGTGTGGCGTGTGTCAGCCATAATTTATTAGGTGGACAGGGCAGTTTAGTAATTAGTCGTTTGTAATGGGAGAGGCACGGTTTATCCTGGGTTTTACAGCAGAGATGGAGTCGTGGAAATCGTCTGTGCTGTTACACGCCATACCTACTTGCTACTTGTGTACCATAATGTTCGCGATGTCTGCCGTTGGTTTATCGCTTCGCGAAATCAATACTGTAAATTTTGCATCGATCTTATACGCGGTACAAGATAACGACGTATTGGAACTAATTGATCACTTTCTTTCTACTGGATACATTTTTATAGGTACACTGGGTAATTTGTCCCTGTACGATTTATACTGGCTTATTTGTTCCTAGGGAATTTTCAATATCCTCATTAAAGGCTGGTTGTAATTAAAATAAAAATGATATGTCTCAGTAATAGTAAAAATTATATATTTGATTTGAGGCTAATTACAAAAAATTGCTTTTTTTACTTGACAAAGACGAGTATCGAAAAATTAAAATACTTAACGTCAAACAGGTTAGCCACTCTTTGCCAACGATTGTCTCCAAGAAATGTAGGAGCATGGACAGTTCTCCAATCAGACCAAAACCGGACGAGCTGGCAGTGCAATGGAATCTACCGACCAATAAGAGATGCAATCATGTCACCTTGGAAGTGGATAGAGGAGCATATGGAGTCTGGATCATTGCAAGATCATCAAGCGAATCCTTAGATCATTTATCACCTTGATAACAACCCAGATATTATTGGCAGTATTTTTTTATTATTTTTTTTTTACTCAATCCAGGACAATTTACCGATCGTTCTTATTACTGAAATCCTAGTAAGATCTTTGATGATCCTACAGTCTGTCATTAATAGTTTAACTGTAATACAGGCGATTGTTATCGATTCAATATCGTCATCATTGTTGTACACTTGTTAACGGGTTCCGATAAATTGCCGAGTTTCTCAGCGATTTTACACGTTATCGCGGAATAATGATGATAAGATAGTTCTAACGCGAAGCACCTGAAGGGGTTAAAAAGAAAATGGTGGTAAAATCGAGAAAGAGCGAGAAAGGCGCCACTTACTCGTATCGCGAACGGGCAACTCACATAGTTTCTAACGAAGCGACGGATAATCTTGGCGAGCTTAAAAAAAATGTTGGAAAAATAAGGGGAGATGAAAAAAAATAATGAAATTATCGATTGCAACCAGGATGCAGCGAGGGTGACCAATCCGGTAAAATTGCACGTCCCGCTCGGCAGCCATTTTAGATCGTGCGACAAGCGCCGCCATTATGGCTACCGCTAACTAACGTTCTACGCTTATATCCTATTATCGTGGTCATACGAAGTAACTAGTGTATTAATTACGCATGAAATTTCTAAGGCCTACAAAAATATCATATATAGTAATATAATCCGTAGTTAAACCAAAAATCCCTAGAATGTTTATATCCCTAGAAAAATACTTCTGATATATCTCGTACGGTTCAAAATAGAAAATACAAAATTAACAGCTACTCTAGAAACTAGGATAATTTCCGTATACCGTTACCGATCGGTAATTTACTCAATTTCAAATTAAGCCTCGTTACCCGATCGATTCGATTAGATTAATAAATAACGGCGATGCCTAACGAGGCGTGGTATAGTCGAAGCCCAAGAAAATGATCCATTCTACCACAGAGAATTAGATCTTATAAACAAATTCTAAATCTTTATTATAATACTTGATATTAAAATTCAACTTGAAGGAGTGTCCACAAAAAAAGAATTTTTGCGAATATCGCAAAATCGTTAAGGAGGTATGGCGGTTTCCTATATACAGTCGTTTTTTTTCTTTTCGCGAATAAACAGTGTAATGCCGTTCTCAAAAATATTTGCTACATAAAATATCATCATTGAGCGAAGCCGAAGAGCAGAGACATATACGTTTTATAATGTCCATACTCCATATTGTTTAAATATCGTTGTAAAAAGTTGAAAAAATAATTCCAACTGTCTTCATTAAAAACTGTGGTAGTCATTTTTAATGTGAAATAATAGTCTCATAAAATTTCATGAATTTTTACCGTTCGGAAGTCGAAATACATGACGTCAAATTAACACGGCAAGTATATCTGTATTGCGCAATTTACGTTATTTCGCACGCACGAAGGTTATGTACCTACCAAGACCATATCAAAATTTCAGATCGTTTAGTTGGATTTGTTTTAATAGTCGTATCTCCATTTAAGCAAATAAATAAGGGCGTAATCCGGTATAAAAATACAGGGAGCTCCCAACACTGAACTCTGACCTATGGGAGTGAATTGTCAGTTAGCAAGTAGCAAGAAATTCTTTCTGACGAAGAATAGGTACTACCACTGCTGCTACTTTTGTTGCTGATACCAGTACCAGTACCGTACAGGTTCTGAACTCTCCCATCGAACGAGCAGCATAACGCCAGATGCGGCGCCCATACTAAATCACAGTGCGCGCATTTATGAAGGTTGTAAAACATTCGCCGCCATGCCAAGGGTCCAGCCCATGGAAGTTAGTCGTTCGGTATGTCGCACGCACGATCACCTTCAGTGAAAGAGCGAAGGGAAGAAAGAAGAGGAAAAGAGAAAAAAAATTTTCATTAAAAAAATTGAAACAACCTGTAGCTGAAGAGGTCGACACCTTCGCGTTAATACTATGCGAAATATTAGCTGACGGCAAAGTTTTTCATCCTAATGAGTTACTAATTACTCAAGGTTCAGAGGGCGGAGATTCGGAGTATCGCTGACGTCTTGTTATACCTACGACTCAGCGGCTGATATGGGCGGAGTATGTAACCACTGGCTGCTTAAGGTCAAAGGTTCACCCCTTGTCAGTCACTGTGAAGGAGAACGATTATCGTGGCTGTGGTATAATAATTTTTAAAAAATTATTTTTTTAATATTTTCAAAATTTTTTATCCTCTTAGTTATATATGATTGCATATAGTATATTGTAGTATCTTCTTATCTGAAACAAAGAGCACGTACAGGTATTCGTATACAGTATCTCAGAGAACATGCATGATGCACGAGGAATATTATACCTAATATTTACTTGAGATATCGGACACTCGTCTCCAAGAGTAACGATACTCCATAAACACAGTGTACGTTTCGCAATGCTTACCGATCTTAAAGAAATGTTGCGTGCCCCATTGTGTGGGCCCGATGACCGATAAGGCCCCGAAAGAACGAGCATATATGCTCGTGGCTATAGCCACGCCGTACGGTGGCGATCCGCGTGTAAAGAGTAACTCTAAAAAAAAGACAATTCCAACGATATAGTCACGGAATTGCATACACACCGCTAAGGAATTACATTTGTCCGAATATATTTTTTGAAATTCCTACGTATACATCTCAAAATACATTTACCGATTTTTTTATTTTTATCAAAATATTAATAGGGTCCTATAGCTTTTACGTAAGGCCCAACAATTCCGCGAGTTTATCTGAAAACAATGCTCCAACGAGGTGTTAACCGTTCGGGACTGTCCTGGGACGATATCGGTTGCAGTTGCAGTTGCAGTTGCGGGTGCGAGGATCTCGATCCGTACTATGAGATAGGATCTTTCAAAGGGGGAGTGGACCCCTTGGCCAATTACACCCGCCAAGACTCCGCGATCTTGGGACTTCGAGACCAAGTATACTGGTTGTGGTCAGGTTAGTCTGGGTTATGTGGTCTCTCTGTGTTCCTGCATACGTTTCCACTCCACCTGAAACTCACCACATAGGTGGATCTTATCTACGTACGTTACGTTCGTTCATGTATCTTGTCTACAACACTTCCAGACTGTCTACTCGATGCGAACGGTAAGCACCTTATTGCCTACGTAAACGCGATTTTAGATCTCACGCCAACCTTAAAGAACCCTTTTACTATATGTGTAAAACCACACCTGACTTTAACACAGAAGAAGGGCACCCTCGTTACCTTTCTTATACGCTCTGCAAAGTGCCGAGAAATAGCTATGTGATACCTGACGATTCAGAAATGCTAAAAATACAAAAATTATATCTATACGTGGCAATATTTATGAGAAGCTGGAATTGCATTTTGACATAGATTTCGAATCGATGGTTTATATACGTACACTGTGGTTTATTCGTATGCCGACTTTGTAACGCTCTGCGGAAATATGCCGCACACGTGCCGCGTGGAGATTTGCGACATTGAATTAGGAACGGCACGTATTCTTAATGTATTACTAATTCAATGGATGATATGTGTGTTTACGGGATATTAAAAAAAGAAAATTTTTTCATAATTCGTCGATTTTTCATTATGGGGTTATTTTTTGTCTATAACGAAATTATGGGGTTTTATCATAAAAATTGTAAGAACCTTGTGTTTCCTGGTGTGCTAATAGATATTCGACGCTTGGCCGATCAGTTAGCCACTATTTCTCCTTGGTAGCACTACTTCCCCGAGCATAGAGAACATATGGAGCATAGGTGGGTAGCGTGCGGATTCGCAATGTATCATGGGAAGGCCCCGCGCGTCGGATACTCGTATGGCGTTGGGCCCCTCGGATTCCTATCGCTTTGAGATCGACTCGCGTAATTGGGTACCTAAGAATGTACGATATTGCACCATGCAAATGTGCATTCTCCAACAAATAAAACAACAGCGATCCCTCGATACCCAGTGTTCAGAAAATCGTAAGTGCATAAGGCCCAATATTGAAATTCCAAAAACAATATCAAAAATAAAATATGTACATTCCGTATAAAAAAAGATTTCGTTACACCTATCTTATCCTACAGTCATCCTAAAAACAATAGAAACCCATCAAGACGATTGAAATGCATATAGCAATTACGAATATACTGTTAAAGAGTAACGATACTTCCTAATGACGTATAAATAATTGGGCCCGATGATCTTTCCAATTAGCTAGTATCTTTTCGGAATGCACTAACGACGGAAAAGTGCGGAAGAGAATCGTTTTGCGACAGTAGTAAAAGAAGTACCAAGTCGATAGCATACGACGCTATACCAGTAGCGTCGTCATAACAGCGTACGGCGTCGCGACGGTAGACAAGATTTGACGAGGTTACACTCCTGCTTACAGTATAAAGTCGTCATCTTTACGATCGTGAAATTTTAACGAACCCAGGCTCATTAGCAGCTCGTAACTAATATGCGTGTATGGTGAAAATAGTTTACTAGGACGTTAATGCACCGTGACAGAATAATTCGAGTCTAAACGGTTCCAACGTCGTTAAGAAATAAAAGTACAGAAAACGTATACGACAATAACAATATAGAACGATAATAATAACAACAACAAAGGTAAAAAAAGAGATTAAATAACAACAACACGAGCTAGAACCTTAACCACGTAGTTGGTTAAGTATATAACCACGGATTGCTGCGCTCCTGAGTTTCTCTTAATTGGTCCCTTTTTATCCCTAGCTACAAATTGTTCCCGTTGTTGGTATGCGACGCTCGGCCCCGCGCCGCGACGCACGTGGAACGACCGTCGACCCAGGCTCAACTACGCCCATGATGGATAGGGAAAGCCTTCTTCTGACTTCCTTACATTTTTTTTTTCTTTTGGATCCTATAGGGTAACTCCAGCAGAGAATGGACAGGCCCCAGTAAATGGAGGTGTTCACGTAAATTATATCTATATATAGTGATTTTAATACGGGTGTCCATTCACTGGAGGCGTTTTTTAAGGTGTTCATTTACTGGTGGATTTACCCTACTTACTTCCGGGAAACTTTTTACTTACTTGCATTGATAGTATACCTATACAGATATGAGTAGATCAATCGTGGTTGAGTACCAAGATAAAAGATATTTATTTCTTAGAAAAATATTTTTTTAGGCTGTATAGAGTGACACCTGTTATTGATTACGATAGCGTATGACTGTTATGGATGACGTATAGAAAATGGAGACGAGTACGAGTACTGTAGTGGGAGACAAGGTTTGGCCAACGTTAGAGAAGAAAAGTTAAGAAGTTGATGGCATGGGAGCGTTACGTAGCGCGCATAAATATGTGAATGCGATTCAGAGCAGCAACGAATGGCTCAAAGAGTCGAAGCGGCAGAAGGCAGCTGCGTTCTCGCCAACTCGCCCTCTCGGCCTCCTCTTTTCCCTCAGTGGTTCACATCGAGCGATAGCGACCAGTCGCGACGTTAAATACATTGCTAAAGGTGGACGGTGACGCTTGCTCTTAAACGAGATACCATGGAAACTAGCCATAAGATAAGTAAGGTACTAAGATACCGTTAAATCCTTGGAAATCAAGGATTTCGACATAGCTATAACTGCCGGACCAAATAAAAAAACAACTTTGACCAGTATAGCGTGGGACTTGTTTTTATAAAAAAATTCGTAATTTTCCCTTTTATTACTTCAGATTGAAAGGAATAAAATGTCTGTGATTATGAAAGGGGTTAAATAAACATCCAGCATCCATTCATCTCGCATCGTCAGAATCTCTTAGATCTGAATTGACAAGGCTGACGACACTGCAATTGTCATATGTGTATAGAGTATTCAAATGGTCGACAGTGAGTGTCACTGCTGAAGGACAGTTTCTTGCGTATTGGGTGCGCCCGTAAAAACAATCGTATCAACTCAACTCACTCATGGCTGGACCGAGCCCAGCAACCGGAGCGGTCAGGGAGTCAGGCAGTCAGAGGGAGCGAAGCGAAGAGTGAAGTGGAAGTGGAGGTGAACAAAAGTCGAGGAGGAATCGTCGAGAGTGAAGTCCCATAGTCCCTGATCTAAACTATAAGAGAGAGAGAGAGAGAGAGAGAGAGAGAGAGAGAGAGAGAGAGAGAGAGAGAGAGTGAGAGAGAGAGAGGTGAAAGAGAAGAAGACAAGAGTCGAAGAATGGGTCCGTAGTCCTCTGTTAAAGATCTGAAGTCGTCCACGTCGTCAGTTGTAGATGGCAATTCAGGACTTCGCAATCGCAAGCTCCACCAGGTTGGATTCGTAGCTATGCCTGGTATTTTCACGAGAACTCTTTGATTCAGTCGCGGCAGAAATGCCCGTATCGGGTCGCCACGCGTATGTTTTGCCTTATCCTCCACACACGAGATACTCGCATGTTATATATACCGGGCGTTTCATATGTGATCTTACAACAGTTAGCCATGGCTACCAGTAGCACCCTTGACTGACAGTTTCCTAATCGGTATGGGTCCCACAGCTTGTTGTATTTTACTATAAGGTACTTTGATACCATTCGTGCTGTTTTAACCCCTTTTATCTCTGGGACCTTACCTCTCCCCCTATCAGGTCCCCCCGTATCCCTTATCGGGATTGGCACGGCCGAAACGGCATCACGGATACGTATATGAATACGTATCGAGAGCGCAAGCGTTGCCGCGACTCTCGGATCTTCCTCTGCGCGTACGTGACCGCGCATGCGCGAGCTTTTTGCGCGCGAGGAATGCTGGGATGGCGGGTCGTTTGAATCGAGCGCTGATTGCACGCCGACGCGACGCGCTCCGCCCGATTGTTACCGGCTTACCGGCTGATTTCGTATGAGCCGCGGCGAGCCGGTTGATCACCGTGGAATTTGTAGCTCAATTAACAACAGCCATTGCCTGCTATGGAAACGGGTATAAGTCAGGAATGGCCACGTATAGAGATAAAGGGCGATTGGTACGATAATTTTCAAGATTCTTCTCTGTATTGTTACCTATAGTTGTTGGCTTTGGGGTTTAAATGGAATTTTCTATAAATTATCATATAGTCGATTTGATTAATGTTCACTGTCAGTGCACTTACGATAATTTCCATGACGCGATAGCTCTTAGATTGTGCGATAACTGCCGGTGGCTTGTATTACGTAAAGACTGCCACTCGCTCACTGCGCCCGGACAAATTGCCAATATTTATGGTCGTCGGCAACGCGACGAGTTCCCGTCGAAGAATTCTCGAATGCGTTGAACACGACGGTGGTCGTGCATGCAAATACCGACGTTTATGCCATATAGAGATACCTGGTGACTTTCGATAACGCCTTACGTGATCGCGACTTCACTGCCTTATTCTGGGACTGGCGTGTGCCTATCTTATATCTGGAGAGTCACTGACAGCTTCCTGTCAGGGTGGCGAGTTGATTTATTGGCTACTGGAATTTAGATACTTCATAAATTATATACAGTCGTGGAATACAAGACTTTCACGAGAAAATACGTACTAGTGTACCTTATTGGTTTAGTTGGGTGACGCCATTTTTTTCTTTTTTTTTTTAATGGACAAGAATCCGATCAGAAAGTCCTTTTACCAATCCATAACTGATGCTCGTTTGGTAATGGATATTCATATAGGTTACTTTTTGCGATAGAATTTATGAGTGAACGTCTCTTATGGTGACCTTCCATCGTACCAAATCGCCGAGCGACATCACGAAGAAGTCGCAAATGCTCCGCTGTGTCTGCAGGGTGGCGGGTTGATTTATCATTGCGCGGAATGCAGATACTTCATAAATTATATACACCGTGAAAGGGACGCGTTCTCAGGACGTAGACGGGAGGCACGCCAGGCACGAGGTGCGCCGGATGCCGGATTGCCAGGCCGGAATCCGGCCCAAGATTCGGTCCTAAGTATCGTACCGGAAGCTGAGGACAAAATACTGATAGAATTTACTCGAAGGAGAAGATCGACGTGTTCCTGAATGACTGATAAGAAGATGAAGTGGATGATGGTATATAACCAATATATCTTCTACGGACTTTGCGATAAACGTGCAAAAGATGGCCGTTCACGGAACAGGATGGAGCAGCCGACGCGACGTCTCGGAAAGGAATAAAGACGCCGGTCTGCGGTAATTTATCCTACGAACTTGGTCCAGAACTATACGAGGATGTCTCCGGTCCTCGGCGTCCATTCAAATATGGTGCTCGTCCCGACCGAGCAAGAAACACGCAACGGATGGCGTCGCCATCTTTAATAACCGCGAGAGCGCCATATTGCTTGAGGTCCCTCCTCTTTTTGTCATAATGAGACGCACGGCCGCTGAGGTTAAACAGGTTGTCAGGTGTCCCCCGCCGGGATGCTGCATAATTTTACGATCCGATTGCCGGCTCGGATCCTGTCCTCATACCGGTTCACTTTGTACCCACTCATCGGCAATGGCGACCATCTCGACGAGACTTCAGTATCAAAGTGCGTACATATACCATCCATAGAGAATCGAATGAAGGCTGAACAAAACAATTGTTATACCAATTTCAAATAAAAAAATTTTTAAACATAAACAAAAATGTTTAAAACAATAAGAACATCGGTAATACAGTACCATTATAGCCAATCATCAATCTCCTAATGCTACTCGAATCAGCTCAGAGTCAGGATTCCCCAGGATCACCAAGAGGAATCCCAGGCAGCGTCTTCTCGAGCCAGGGAAATTCTTCAGCAAAAAGATGTCCCGATCTTCAAGAAAGCGAAGAGTCGTATTCCATCGGTACGAATAGGAGCTACGTCAAAGAACCAAGAGGGAACACGAACAGCAGTGTCAGCATCCAAGCAGGATAAGAAGGAGCAAAGTAAGGATGCTGGAGCATGAGACAAAAGCAACCTCAGTGTGCCGTGGAATAAGAATGAGTATAGGTGGCAGTTTTGCGAGCTGAAGAGGGAACAGAAAAGCGACGCCATACGTCATCCTTGACGTAGGAGCCAGGTGCCCCGCGATCCCCGACGTCCTTCTTGCGCGAAATCCCTTCTTGCGCGCCTCGCGTCAGAGACATCCTTTAACATGTAGCCGGCGACACCGTTGTCGTTGCGCCTTCTTTCAGTCCCTTTCATCCCTTCATCGATATGTAAGGGCAGACACGCTTGAGGAATTTTAGTTGGCAGTACTATACGCAAGGACCGTATGATGCACACGTGGTACGATTACCAGTCTGACAAACAGTGAAACAAAATTGTGCAATCCTAGGAGAAAATAAACACTGAGTCCTTCAACAAGAAAGGGCCGTTTTTAATCATTATTGAAGAATAAACATCCCCCAAGGATATTAAATGACATTAGGTTAATCTCAAGAGGGTTCATGGTACTCCGACGACTAGGTAATCAAACGTCAATGTATCATTGTCAGTTCTGAATAAAAGGCAAAAACTCAAGGGTTCCTGTATATCCACTGTGTAAACGACATGGCGGTGTGTATCCACGGGTGGAGCAAAACAATTATAAATTATTTAATATGTCCCCCGTTCTCAGGGGGGCAGAGAGGGTCTCCCTAATTGTAAAGCAAAGGGCCCGGAGCCGGTTCCTTTTTTATTCCCTTAGCAGCTCTACCCATCCCACTTTCATCTCTTCTCTCATCTCCTCGTCCCATCTTCGGTACGTTTCTTCTGCAGTTACGTTTCACCCCCCGTTGTACTTCTCCTACCCTCACCTACCCATGAATCTCTTACGATTTTTATTTCTTAGCTATTTTTTGTATACACACACTGATTTTTTGGCATAATCCAATAACAAGGTGATCGAACTCGATTTCTAATCCCTTATAAGATCCCTAGGATTGTCTAATTTTTTTTATTGTCCATAGTACGTATACCTATATATAATCGATACAGTCTCCCCCCATTAAACCGCACTTCGTTATCCTTTAATTACAACTAAATTATGCGCCCGCTCATTAGGAGCTTGAAGAGCGTGTTACGTGTAAGATCTCCTGATACGATAGTAGCCATTGATTACTCGAGATACATAGACATACATGTGCGCGCAAAACGGAGACTATAATCTTTTCATAGTATATTAACGAGACTCAATTAATTACGTAATCCAATAGCCACTGTCTACTTTTCCAAGGAGCTATCAGAAAACTGCCTTTCCAGCGTTCAGCGAATCGTCAATTAATAAAAATCCCCAGGGTTTTCTAATTATATCCTATATAGTATCTTTTCATACTAAATATATATATATGTATATACACACACACTACGTAAAACCTCATAGTCATCTGTCCTTCCTACACCTACATACGTATCTTCTCTCTTGTCTGATATGATGCACGCATTATGCCTCCAGAGCTGATCTCTCATAGCGACAGAGAAAGAGGTGGAATAAGTAAAAGAGAACGAGAGAAAGAGAGACACAGAAGAGTGCGCAGAACTCGCAGAAGCGGCGAGGTTCACAACCGTGGGAAACAAAAACTAGCTTGAGAACCCGTACGGGCCCCACTGATACCTTGGCACGACCTATACGGCGAGCTATTCTGACTCTGAGGAGGTGTCGTTTTCTATCCCTGCCTCAATCCCGCCTACGGTCCAGTTTATCATTGATTTCGTATTTATCCCAGCATTCGTTGATCGAGGATCTTCTTATCTCAGTGGAGTAGCTACGGATGACGTCGTCTTGGATTTAAGCTTAAGATTTTTTTAGATAGAAAATATAACTGTACGATATTAGTGATAGTTTTTTTTTGTAATTTATTACTGATAATTTTAGTGATAAGAATGCCGTAGGTGGGATTTGATAAGAGAGCACGGACGCTGCGGTTAAAGTGGTATGGACCAAATATTTTTAGTGATTACTCACTAGCTATCTATGTTATGTATGTATACGTTAAACACGTGGGTCATGTGAACTTGTAGGCATAAAGAAGTAAAGGCGGGATAGAGGTAGAGGAGAGGGAAAAAGAGTAACGAGGTCCAAGAATGGAGAGGGACTCCGAGATGATTCTGGACCAATTGGGATGCTGCGCTCCGTAACAGTATGCAAAGAGCATCACCGCCTCCGCCAAGAACTCTCATCGAGTATGCAAAGTCCTTGCAAGATGCTCCGCCCATTCTGGGACTTGAGGCCCTCTCTTCTTATCCTTATATCCCTGTATTCAACTGTCCCACTATACTTACCGTATGTATATATATAAATAAATATATATATATATATATATGCCTTTCAATTTATCTCTTATTCTCTCTCCTTCAATTCTTTACTCAGCAAAGACAACCACCTTACTTCTACTTGATCTCCTCGTTATACACGTCTGTAAAATTCCTCGACCCACATACCGTTTTCTCGTCCCAACACTCACCAGCCCTGAGTCGGTACCTCAGTCGCAGTGATTACGTCCGGAACGTAGTCAGACAACCTCTCCACAGTTATTCCAGATTTCACTAAAAATTTTCGCTACCCAAGGGTTATAGGTCAAGTATCATACAGTTGGTAAAAAGATATTTTGAAAAATTAGAATTAAAAACAAGAACTATAATAATGAAATATTTTTTTCTCATAGGACGACTGGGATCTGTAGGAATTTTAGGGGTAGTTATATTCGAGGTCTAGGATGTACATAATGGGTCAAGAGATGTAAGGACTAGTGAAAATTGTCATAAAGGAAGGGACAGCTTGAAAATCCATTATTAAGCCACGGCGGGACTGTAATAAAGACGCGCAACATCGCTCCAGTTATGTCAGATACCTGTACGGACGTCCTACGACACTGGGGACAATATAAGGGTTGTAAAAACAATAATTTCACCTTAACCTCCTGACGAAATGTCCAGCGTGGTCTTGGGTATGGAGTCGAAATCATAATTATAATATAGTGCTGGACAAAGGGTAGTTTTAGATGTCTGACTACCTACCCACCCATATCACTGACTCTCGGCCTCCCTTGCCAGTCTTGGACAAGGGTGGATGTAAGGTGAGCGAGTTGAGCATCGTAAACCCCGGGAAACAGAATTTTTCCCCGGGCAATGATGATACCGTATATAACCCATACTTACCTACATGCATCTCTCGCTCACATGACTACCTATATGGTATGTACAGAACGCTCGTAAAGCAACCCCTAGCCAGGATAAGGGCTGGGTGACGTTCAGAAGGATTTTATTTGACATTTTTCTACTTTCTTGTAGAATTTTTTTCGTTTTATTTTTAACCCCTTTCATTGTATTAGTACTTGTATTTAAAAAATTGTTATGGTGCTTTTCAAGTAGTGCTAGTGGAAATTGCGATACGGTAGTCAGACATGCCATTTTCGTTTACTAAGAATTATAAGAGGATTCGGAATACAGTGAGGATATTTTCAGAGTGAAAGGCTGAGGGTTTATGGTGGTCCCACGACCGTTATCGGAGTTATACGGTCTATGGGGTATCCCAGTGAACAACCCCTAGCAGATATCAAACACCATCCCTAGAATCCACGCACTCCTCTATGACCATTGGTTATCGGCTGCTCGGTGTCGCTCGCAGATTTTTACCACCCCATCGGTATCCTCGCCATAAATGCCTGAAAGTTCGTTCTATGGGGTACAAGGTAAACGAATTATTGGGATAGGATATGTAAGACGAAGATAATCCCATAGATAGATCGAGAACGGTACCAGGTTATAGGCAATACGTATATACACCTGAAAAAAAACCATGGATATAATTTCACCATTAACCACCATAGAGTCTACCGTCTATCATTACACTACCCTCTGGATATTTTACTACAGCAATACGATAATACTAGAGATCTTATCCATTTCACCATATAAGTATATTCTATGGGGTATCAAGACGGAGCTTACTACCAGATGATGGTGCACCATAGATCCGGGTAGGTCACCATTGTAACTAATGTTAAAAGTAAGATCCGTGAGGCTATAGTAATAAACCATAGAAATTCACATAAAAGGTATCGTAGCTTAACAAGTGTTAAGGTGTTCTCTGGGTATAGTCAAAAATGTGTTTTTTTTTGTCCGCCATAAAGAATCCCATCAGGAGACATTTTTCCCATATGCTCGTATATGAATTCTAGGAATATTTTTCTACGTATGTATATTCAGCAGCTTCTATATAGTCGTCCCTCTTGGAAACCATTAAAAAAGCTGGAACGTGGAACACGAATTTTTGCAAGAAATCATCACGTATGGGGGCGTTCTTTGATCTTTGCCGACTCTACGCGCACCTTCTGTCTATCTTGGCACACACACGCACTTGTTGCTTGGTGCGTGTACGCACGTCAGAATGCCGACACGGGACACCGGGATGTACCTACTGGCTATCCATCTACATCTGGGTAGTTAACAGCACGCGCGTCCATGCATTTATATAGGCAGGCCATATCCACTTTGCGGTTCCCTTAAGCTTCGTTCACATGATAATAAATATACTTGGCTATACGTTATATAATTTTTCGTAGAATGCAATCGTCAGGTAATACCTATTGACAGTCAGATAAAAAAATTAAAAAATAAAAATACGCAGTTGACAAGATTTCCTGTATTTTTCGAAGAATTATCGTCTAGTTATATTATCGCGATATCAAGCTGATAACGTCGTCGTGATAGAATAGATTGTGTCTGTTACGGATATTTATTTCGAAGGCGGAGCATAACGACGCTGGAGCGTCGCCAGCGCGTCGTAAATTTTTCTCCACTGTGAAAAATCGTCCGACGCCCAAGAACCAGAGATATTTATTTAAATCGTTTTAAATTTTCCCGCCAATTCTTTTTAACCCTGTTTCTTATTCGTTTGTTTATGTTAGTTTAGAGCATTAATAGTCCCATGGATTTTTCTTGCTGTACTTGTTTCAGGGGTGTCTCCACGGTACTACCTACTGTACTGTAGGAGGGTTGCCTCATCTCGCGGTACAGGATAAATTGAATTGTTCCACGAAGAAAAAGAAATAACGAGAAGAGCCGTCCCTTTGTTCCCATCTTTACGAATTCTCAAAGTACGATCGTAGCTGAGGCCGTTATCGCGAAACTCGAACCCCAGCGAATTTATCGCAAAGTGGAGCGAGAGAACCGGCCCGAGGTCTCCTAAGGGTGAGTGAGAGCTACGCGAGGAAGGGGCAAGGATTTCTTTATGAAATATATCTCGAGCCACGCCTCGTAACTCTTATCAAGATGGCGTCGCGACGTTGAATATACTTATAGAGACATACAAAACGCAATAAATAAAAACAAGACAAGTACCTCCTGAACTTAAGGGTAGTTATTTCAAATTAAGAAAAAATCAAGAACTTTGACAATAATCGAAAAATACGGGCGAAAAACATAAATTTTCTGTCTACGAATCCCTGGATGAAACTAAGAAAAAAAACATACACACATTCCTCTTCGTTGTGGTACCGGAGAGACGGTGGTAGGAGTTTCCGTGGGTGTAGAAAAAAAATGGGGGTTGGAAATTTTTCATAGGCAGACATACCCCCAGGAGTATCTGCTTCGAAGTTTAATATGAATTCTCCCTCCTCGGAGTCGGTGGTGAGGGTAAGTATGGAGGAGAGGGAGCTGCGCGCAGGGGTTGAGTGTTGTACACCTCCGCGATCCATATTTTACAATATGGCCGGGGGGTGGCAGGAGCAGGTTAGGGGTGGCCTATAGGCGGCACGCTGATGTACGCAGGTCTGGCAACGATTGGTCGATAGAACCGGGACGATTCTTTTACTCCCCTTCTTCCTTCTTCTTATTCTTCTTCTCCTTCTTCATCCCTCTCTTTTGACTCGTTCCTTACAAGATTTACGTAATGCGTATGCGTTGCGTCGCTTATGCAGATCATCCCTCCTCCCTACAACCCCTATAGGCCAGCAACGAATAGCCTATCGTATCATCCCAATAAATTCAAGGGGTGGCTCTTCCTCTTGATATAAAATATGGCCGTATTCCAATACTTTCTTAAACTTACTTCACTTTAACATCTAGACCATAGATTAAAAAACGTCACATACCAACTATATATATGTATATATAAATGCTATTATCATTTCGATATTTACTATTCACCCCTAAGGGTTTGAGATTTTCGACTTATCGCTTCGAAATAAATAATTACCTTGTCGAAGTGGAGTATAAGCCTTGCACCTGCCCCAGGGAGAATTTCTGCAGGTGCAGTGTTAACGGTGTCGACAGAATTAAAAAAAATTGTACTAATACCAAGAGTGACATACTAACGATAACAATAGCTGGTATTAATTCTCAAGTATGGTACTAAAAATAATAAATAAAATGACGTCATAAGTATCACCAAATAAAAAGCCAGAGTCGCTACTAAAGAGTGAGAAGAATAGAAGGTCTGCGGATAGCAAAGAGTTAGCAACAGTGGCGAAGCTTCTCAAGAAGTTTGGTACTTCGGGACGTTTCGGTGTAGCTCGTAGGGGAGGTGGGTTAGTAAAGGAGGGTGGGAAAACAATGAGGGTGGCAAACAAAGGATTTCTAGCCCAGGTACATTACGTTCTCTCGAACTCATAAGAAAACGAGACTTCGAAATAGTAATGATATTATGTTTGCGTCCACGGACTTGCACGCTGGATGGAAGCCACCACTGAGAGAGTCCGGGAGGGGGCTTAAGGGTGTCGCGCGGGGGATGCACCGGTGGGATGGGGTGTAATATCCCGAGTAAAACTTTTCACTCAACGCCAGAATAGCAGGGAGGGTGAAGTAGCAAAATGAGAGAGACAGTCCAGGGACGCCGACGGAAAGACAGAAAAAGATGGCGTTTCGAGAAATCCAAGCGAAATAATAGCGACAGTGTTTGAAGCTACGAAATTATTACTAATAATTATTAATTAAATAGCATAAATAATCAATAAAAAAGTACAGATAGAAGTTTCTACTGTAAACGGGCAAGCCAGTGACGTACAACGGTATAGATATATAGGTATAGTAAAAGCTATAGTGTATAAGCCAGTCTGTAAGAGACTGACATAACACAGTCTGACAGTCAGGTATGAAATAGTCAGTGGTAAGTCTGGTGGGAGTCTGAAGTACTTGTCCATAAGGGACACCGTGAGAATTGGAACTATAGCGGCGACAACGCATTGCTGCTCACGACTAGGTTGGCCTAAGCAAGTCCGATAAAAACTCACCTTCATTATGCCACTAGCATCGTAATAATGGTTAAAATCGCCGTAAATGGCCGTGGGCGCTGCAGTCGTTATATGTATCTATGTATAAGCTATCCCGTAAATAAATGCCATGCTCTGCTGCAGTTTATGATATATATGTATGTGTATGTATGTGTATATATATATATATATATAAAATAAAAGGCAGGGAAGTTCTCTGTGCTCCTATGACAAATGAATTCCAATGGGCCCCATAAGTAGACAGTTTTAATGCAAACGCGATATTGGAAATACAACGACCAATTCCTGCAACTCCATAATGAAAATGCTTATGGCGGAGTGACATATGTAACTGCCACTAACATATATTATATTCCCGTGCGTATATATTTGCCATTCGGTTGCGTGGGACTAATACGAGACTGCTAATGTGGGAGAGCCATGCACTACCGTGCTAGATACTTAGTGCACTTTGTAAGCTGCATAATCGGCAGTGCCCTGCAAAGATATTAAATGCCGAACCAGTCGCCAATAATTGGGAATACGTGTGGAGACGAGTTAATACGTAGATACCTTAAGGCTTGACTGATTCGTGATGCACCGACGGTATGCAGTTGTACATAAAGTGCATTAAGAAAGCGCTATAGCTTATCTAATAGGAATTCGTGAGAACGTTTAGTATTTTAATTCAATTGATCACTCGCTGCATTATGCATCTGGATGCACCCAATTAGATGTTGCATCATGCAATTTCGTTCAGTAACAACTAGATTAATTATAACCTCGCCCAAGTGATCGATACTATTAGAAATCAATATATCGATTAATAGTGGTGCCGCTTTGATCGGCTTTTATCTCAGGGACTCGCGTCGCCCTTACGTTGCAGCTGCATTGACTGACTTGCATAGAATTGATATGCCCACCTACGACGGATCCACGTGTCACGCGTCTTTCAGGATATGACGTCACTGTGTCACGCACCGGCTTCGACTGGAATGCACGAGTCTAGCCGATGCACCGGAGTGCATTGTCACCGTAGCACGAGTAGGAGACTAATCCTATAACCAAGATGCATAATATTGATTCACTATCTATCAATTCAAGTTGACAACAAAATACAGTAAACAGTCGTTAAGCGTAAAATAAGAATTTTGCTCGTTCAATTATCCTGCGTATTTTTTTAACGTATCCAAAGACACCTAACACCATCTGGTGGAGGGTGAAGGAAACGCGTGGAGTCGCTTGAAAATCAATGCTGCCAACCAACGCAAGGGAAGAGTAACGGTATGCACCCTTCTTTTCAAGAAATAGAAATACCTTATAAGATGGAAGTACGTGATTTTTGTGAAGCAAGCTGTCGGCCATGTTGAACATAGACTTGATATCAACCGGTCGGCATACGGCTGTATCAATACTGTATATATAGTACATATAGTGGATATATATATACCGTTCAGTAGGTATTAAAAATTTTTCTAAGATCCTCCTGTCCCCATAGAATATATTCCGTAACGACGGGTACGCACGTACTATAAAATTCTATAACACTAAACATAAGGCTCCCGTACACACCGTATAAAAATCCTCGCTTCAATGTCCCAGCGGCGTATCTCTCCTATATCGCCGAATGAATAAACATGGAGCGGTTTCGCGCATAGAGTCGTAATTGCTGGCATTCAAAGCGAACGAAGCGGATCAATTACACAAAGGCTTGCGGCGCGACTCTGACAATGGCCGAATACTAAGAGTTGCGCGCTTCGCGCCGGTCAAAGAGATTACCTTAATGGACGAGGCTGCAGGATTGCCTGCATAAAGAATTGCAATTAAGTCAATCGTCTATTCTAATTAACTGACTGTCAGCGAGAGTCTTGGTACCACCCTTAGGGAATTGATAGTATTCACCGGTGTAAGTTTCTAATTCATTATGACACAATTCCAGGTGTAGTAACGATTTTTAATCTGTGGAATTTCACAAGTCCTAAAATATTTTTTATTAATTTGTATAGGGTGTCGTAATATTTTCATTGATTATAGATATAAATGAAATTATAGTAAAGACATCTCAATTGGAATTGATAAAAGAGACGGCAATTCCTATTGGCGAGAGTAATCCACAGGGTGAACAGTAAGGCACCAATCAGCAAAGTACGAACGGGCTACAGAATCGAACGGAAAGTTGATTCGTGCCAGTCGCAAATTCAATTAAAAGTTGCGGTTATTAGGTTGGACAATGAGTCCCCGGAGAACGTGGCTCGGGGTCAGAGATACGAAGGGAGTAATACTAATGGGGTCCTTGCTGATTCCACTCGGCTGCCATCCTGATTAAGCTCCTCGCGACGCCACGAGAAAATATAATGACTTCTGAAAATGTTCCCTGTATTCCTTATGCTTGGTTTAGAACTATACCAGCGTTACGTACACTGTATTTTAATTTGATTAATTTAAAAATTATTTTCGGTTGATTTTTGAGGTACCTTTTGGTTACAGTCAAAATTTGGTTTCATGTGAAATTACCAATCTACAAATAGAACAGTCGAGTTCTTATGGAATTGCTTAATTGCCTTGAACAGTAAGGGTATAAGAATTAAGGGTGAGCCAGGAGTAAGGAGTAAAAAAAAGAATAGAGAGGTGGAAAAGGAAATCAAGGAACGGCATTGGAGCTGCAGTAGATTTCTGTAAAGCAGTATATAGATATATCCATTGAATTGGCTATGGTGGGCCAATCATGGTGTTGTCTGGTGGGGCCGAGATTAAAGGGAATAAATTTCCAAGGCCCGATAATTGTATTGGTAGTTTCAGTAACTAATGATCTAAAAGTCGTTAACGGCCGTGTGGTATTGAGAGAGAGAGAGAGAGAGAGAGAGAGAGAGAGAGAGAGAGAGAGAGAGAGAGAAGGAAAGAAAAAGCCACCCTTTACCAAGGCCTACCACCCTCTAAGGCCAGAGAGACGAATAACCTCCACGGTAGTTTCTCCAGAAGAAAATGAATCTTGCAACGAGCGAGGAATCCAAGGAAAATTCGTTTCCCTTTGTTGGCTGCACCGAAACGATCGCAGTTCCAGTATGACCTTTGATTCAGCCTCTGGACCGGTACGTAAATAACGACAAGCAGGTATAACAGAAAATGCAGATAGATCCTGTGGCAAGTAAAGGCCCGATAGATAATCCATGATGTGAATATAAGTGCATCCCGAGTGCATATATATCCGCATATGAAAAGTGCATAAAACGCTGCTGCAGATCCAACCTACAAAACTGCATATGCACTTCTATACGCAACCGTACGAGTACGTAGAGTATCCAAGGCTCGCAAGCCTGAAAATAAAAGCTAAAAAAATGCCAGCAGGTCCACAAAACCCATGTCCATACAACACTCTCTATATTGAAAAGGAGCAATAAATAAACCCCATAAGTGTGAATGCACATGACATACCCATATGCACAAATTCCACCTCCCAATATATCATCCATCCAGACTCTGCATTCCGTACCACCGTAAAATTCAAGACTTCATGAAGCAACAATCCCAACCTGAATTCCGACATCCACAGCAGGGGACAAAACCATAAATGCACTTTGCATTCAAATAGCCACCAAGTGCATTAAATTCCTCAGCATCCCGATCAATTACCCCTTCACTCGTTCCATCTGACAAATCCCATCCGAAATTGCATTATTAAAACAATGCAAAAGTTTTATCATTAAAAAAATTAAATCTCTAACTCAAAATCCAATATTTATTCTAATTTTGAAGAAGCCCCATAAACCCCCTATACCCATCACTGTACGCTTTCCAGAACTAAGCACCTCTAATACAGACAGTTCGGTGCAACTAGACAGATTTGATGCATCGGCGGATAAGTAGCAAGGAGTTCTCACTTCATTTATCAAGAAACTAGCCCACCTGTCGTACCATGGCTATACAGTTGGTACACATGGGGTCCCATCCAAGAAGTAACACCATACCGCGTTACCATGTTACATGCCAGTCCATTACACCTGTATGGAATACCATGCTAGAATATAGTATCAGTAATACAGTCTATATCCACTATACTATACTATACTATACTATACCGTATACTGTATAGTACATAACAACTGCATACTAGTTATATATATATATATATATCTACTCGTACAGACCAATACACTTTAACATAGGTAGACGGTAGAAACTGATATACGAGCTTCTCGTCGTTCATGGGTCAGACAAGATAGGAATCATTATCTTTCTTTTATATTTTCCACTATCAAGATTTTATTAGTTCGAAAAACATCCACGAAGTTATACGCATGGCAATTAATCTGTCGACGCGTGTTCATTATTACACGTCTTGTCTGTTTACATTAACGATGCCTACTGCATTCACGAAGTAAAGTAAGTCAATAGTATCCTACCTTTGATTCGTCCTTACACTCGCCCAATCCTGACTTGTCTTTTTGAAAAAATCTCCGAATATACTACGAGCCCGTTCTAACCTAACCTAACCCCGTCAAAGGAGAAGCGGCTGCGTAAATTATCTCAGGCGGTGTGTACTTACCCGGAGATTTACAAGCGGCCAACGCGCGTTTGATTTACACACCGGTGCTCGAAGCTGCTCTGCTAGATGGTAAAAGGGTTTTAGAGGTGAAATATGCAACAGGATACACCATGATCTGACGATTCCACCAATAGCCACGCTTGGGATACATAATAATATAATAAAGGTAAAGCCAGTATCACACTGGACAATAGATAATAATATTATCACCTTGATTAAAGGTAATTAACTGCAGATCCTCTTAGAAGACGTATAATACCGATACGTATATTCCAATGTCTCTAAGTTGGTACCTTGGAATACAAGTAAAGCCCGGTAAACGGCGTCCGTTCATATTGCCGAGCTATGAATCGTCGGAGCGTGAGATCGTAAAGTCGTCCTTATCATCGGCTGAATCTTAATGTAGGGTAGGTACGTACGTATCTACATGGTTACATTGGCTGTAATACGTATAAGGGATGCACGGGTGTGCCCGCGTACGTTACACGAAGGAGCATAAGGTAGGTAGGTAGGTAGGAGGTAAAGAAAGAGGAATAATAAGAGAAGTAGGTAGCGCGGAGGAGGATGAGAGGGGAGGTGGGTTAAAAAAATTGAGTGAAAAAAGGTTAAGGGTGGGGATAGTGCACGTATGCAGAGCCGCACAGGTGTCCGACGCCTCAAAGAACATCTTTATGCTCCACTCATAACCTCTAGAACTCGCGCGATATTTCTTGGAACATATATTACACGTATGGAGGCCTGTGCACGCATGGAGGTTATGCATATCGGTATATGCATACGTGAACACGTCAAGAGGGAATCTTTTGTTACTGTATTGAGAATACGTCACAGCATCTCTGCTAGCCTTGCGAAATATCCTGAAATCTTAACTGGGCCTGGGATCTTTGTGATAAGAGGTAAGATCTGTACTGTGGATATCGTGAACGTTATGGGAATTCCCTGGGGAGGACGGTTTACCTGTCTAGGTTGCTTGGATATGGCCCAGAGGTAGGGAGGTCCGGAGTGGCATTGTCATCCGCCACGAAGAGGAGGCGGACATTCAAATAAAGGCCGGGGAAGCCAACCTGGTGACGAGGTCTCGACGCTACCCTCTTTTGAAGTCGCCGACGTTGTCGGCATCTGATTAGCATCCCCCTACCCCACTCTGCTCTCCCGCAGCTTCCCCATTTGAGCCAGAGAGCCTAGGGACGGGGCGGAGGGGGAGGATGATGGAGAAGAAGAGGTTTTAAGAAGAAAGAGAAGATGAAGCTGCCTTAAGGATCTTGTAGTATAGAGGAGACAGAGAGAGAGAGGAAGTCGCAATGTCAGACCTGACTGAATCCCGTCTGTCTGTCCGTCTGTTCGTAAGTCTGTCTAGTCTCTCGGGCTGCGTCTCTCCTGAGTTATTCCTGTCGGACTACTACTACTATTACTACTATTGCTACTACTACTACTATTGCTAATGCTGATTCCAGCGACGGTCGACTGGCGACGTCATTTAAATGTCCCTTTGCGGAGCCCCGGTTTTTAGTCCTCATCTACCGAGAAGCCAACGGCCCTCAAGACTTGACTAGAGATTACTGCTATCTGGTATGTCGCCATTCTGTGAACGGGATCAGAGAAAATTGACGTTGGCACGTTGAACCTTGCTATTCGAACGGAGTTCAATGCTGTTCGAGAAACGTTCGTCGTATGATTAGAGGTCAGGGATGGCTTCCTGAATAAATTAAATATGGGCCAGGGGTAAATGAGGGTGGGGGGAGGGGGCAGATTACGGAAATCGTAGCTGTTGCAAAAATATTTTGAATGATTTGAACAGCGTGGTGGTGGGGGAGGGAGGACCAGGAGAATTTTTTGTGCGACATTCGAGGAAGGGACCACTTGGGGTCCAACTGGACCCGTTGGCTCCCACGTCGCATCCGGGCGGCTCGTGACGTTGCATTCCGCATGAGCGTTCCTCTTCGGAGGCGGTGGGCCCTTTTGAGAGGGGCCCTTTGGTAATTGTCATTTCTGACCAGCCGGACATACCCTCTTGCGTTTCTGGGCTTTAATAATATGCGGCGAGGTGCGTTTCTCCTTCTATCTTACTTTTCTTATGTGACTTTGCTAGTTGTACGTTTATATGGTGAAGATGTGTGTACGGACCTTTACTGCTCTGCCGTTTCTCAATATCCTCCCTTTAATTTGGTTCTCTTTTTTTCTTTTTGTTATTTTTAATTCTTTTCCGTCTCGCACTCTCTTTCTGTCTTTCGCTCAGTCAGTTGCCTTTCTCTCAGTCAGGCTGGTCCTGCGTTGCGCGGCGGCCTCGCGACGCCGCGTCTAATAAAACGATCGGCGATTATCGTGCAATTATGCCGTCTCATTAATCCACCGGCAATTATGCCTTCTCGTCGGCCGTTTCATAACTTATGAACGTTGACGCGCGCATGCAGCTATGTTGGGACAAGCGATGCATCCAAGCAAGCGGCAATTACACCCTACGGGGAACCTTAGGCCTTTATTACATTGAGTCGCTCTTTCTTGCCTGCTGTGAACGAGCCTTTAAACGTGGATTCATTCAAAAAGCACAAAAAATGTTCATAACGTCAAATTCCCATGATTTAAAAAGAAATAGACTGTTGTTCAATTCCAAATAAAACCTACCAGTATCTATAATAAATGCCTAAAAAAATTTGAAAAATGTCAAATTTTATCAAAATTCTAGTTCATGCCAAGAAAGGAGGAGTAAGTCGCACTAGAGGGGTTTTCGCGATCAGGGCCGTATGGAGGGCCCCCCATGCGGCCCTGACGATTACCACGGTGGGACGGCAAGGAGCGGGTCAGTCCCAAGCAGAAAGAAGGAAGGAAGGAGCAGTCGAACCGGCCTGTGATGATTGAAAAAATCCGCAAGCCAGCACCGCTGACGGACTCTGACTGAGTGACGGTCGGCGGCGCTTTTGCCACGATGTAGATTTGTTTGCATTTAAAAATCAAATCGGCCGCTCCTAAGGCACCCCTCCATACCCCCTATCACGGGTTCACTCTTTCTCTCCTTCCTTCTCGCTTGCCTCCTTATTTCTTTCTCTCCTCTCGTCTTCTCGCTATACCGGCAACAGCAGCAGAAGTAGCCAGGAGGTAGTCAGAAGGTTGCTGCGTCCGGTAGGTTGGTAAGTTGGTAGGTATGCATGCGTCCACGGTTAGAGTCCATCTTCTCTGGGGCCGGGACAATGCTCGCCAGTTTTTGCGTCGTTTGCTTCCTTCGAGTGGCAGCGGATGGATGGAAGGATCGAAGAATGAAAGGGTGGAAGGATCCATGGATCCATGGAATGATAGAATGGATCTATGGATAGTTTTATCATTGAACATATAAATATCTCTATATAACACTCGATACCATAACGTCGTCTTCTACGCGTATTATCGAATCTATAACGACCGGTATTTATCGATTAAAATCAATGATAATTCCGTTAAGGTTACGCCAAGTTAAATCAGCACTCTCATCAGGGAATGACAAAAGGAATGAAAATAAAGGTATAGGTACTACACTTCAAGCTCGATGTATCCCGGTAACAATGAAGGCCCCTACCATGGGCCTCGAAAGGTTTAATTAGGCCCCGTTTTACAGACCGATTTATTTTGCATCAGTCCCTCCTCCCCCGAGCACTGCCTAACAGTCTATCCCGAGTCTTGTAACCTTTTTGTCCAGCTACGGCCCTTTACGTAAACGCATATTCCAGGTAGCTTCTCTTAGTGCTGTGTATTCAAGGGTAGAGGACGCTGAAGAGGACAATCACAGCATCCATTTATATATATATATATCCTTAATTCAATGAAAAACACAATTATTCGTATCATTAAATCCTCGAAGGAAAGTAATGCACCTGCATCTCTGTAGGATGCACATCGATGAGTCCTGACGTTGACTCAAACGGACGTAATGCACCCGGGCGGTTCGTTATGCAGTCGCACAATTATGCGGCCAGGTTTACAACTGAAAAAGATGACGGATGCATCAGAGCCGATTCGCGCACGCGGGAAATATAAATTTCAAATATCGCCCCGTCGCGATGCCAATGGACGGGGGAGAGGAAGAGCGAGGAGAGCCAGGGAAAAGAGAAGGAGCGAAGGAAAAAAGTAAAAGAAACGAAGAAAGAGACGGAAGAAGAAGAAGAAGAAGTATAGTAACGTGAAGGCGGAAAGCCAAAGTCCACAGTCGAAGACGAAGATTCAGGAACGGGGGGGCATTGAATTTTTGTCGGAATTTCGTTGACTTAATTTCATATCCAATTAGATTGTATCAAATTGCGCGCACGGGAAAAAAACTTGATGTTGTTTGGTACGTATATCGATATACCTCATCGATATTCCTCAGAATCCTTCTTTACTCATTTACATCCAGATAGTTCGCAATTCCATTTTTGGATCTCTATACGACATGGCACGAGACTTGGCAACCTTTGAAATTTTAAATCACGCGCCTTTTTTAATCACCTGCCTCCCTATGTTGATACCGTTAATTCTCTTGTTTACAGGGGATGGGCATATGGGAGGTGTGTATACCCAGGCCCACAGTGGAGAAAAGAGGGGCCTGAGACTCGATTAATGACGCGCTGAAAGAGTTCGATGAAATAATGACGGGGCCCACTCGATAAATAGTACGCCTCTGCGCATGTCAGCTCGGGAAAAGGAGGAGAAAATAAAAAAGGTACCGCGAAAGAAGGAGGAAGGTAAAAAATACAGAAGATAAAGGAAGATGGAGGAACAAGAGGAAGCCGTGCCGAGAGTGTATAAGATCGTGAGGCGGGAGTGTAAAGGTAAAGAAAGGAGCCCTCAGGGCCCCCATAGGGCCCCCCTCACTAATACCGACCAAGAGAAGACAGCTATTAAAAGCCCCTATTTAAATATTATCAATGAAATTACAGTGCTCACTACTCACTACGCTCTCCATGGTCATTACGGACCGGCCACTTATTCGTCCTCTTTAATCGCCATTGTCAATACTAATCGACATCGCCATGATTTAATTCCTTAGTATAACCCCTTACTACTACTTCCCATACATAGTACCTTATACCACCCTCGATTATTTTTATTTCATCTCTTTGTTCGATCCACCAGTTTTATCTGTACTGCCAGAAAAATTTCATGGGCGTATTTCACGTGGCGCGTGCACGCGTTTCGCTGGTCGAATGAGAAATTAGTAAAGTCTACTGTAAAGTTACAGAAGGAGGGTCAGGACGTATAACATCCTGCCAGATAAATTAGCATATAGCAACGAAGCAAACCACTCCTCGAGTATAATAACAAGCAAGTCGCCATTGTTAATAACTAAAATGATCTCTATCTAAATAAGTCCCTAGCGTGACTATGCATAACGGAGATAAATTACAGCTCCATATGTGCGATTCACAATTTCATGAAGTTTCTGATTATAATTAGACGTGCGCATCTCCTGTGACTGATATACGTATGAAGCAAGTCTTAGGTAAGTTCGGATAGTCTCTTTTGTGCAAGATTTAAAACAATAAGTAAATTATGAAACAACAGGATCTGTTACGAGGAAAAAAATTTCAAAAAAATCTCATCCAATTTCGCCAAAATCTTTCACATGAAATCCGTTAAGTTATTGTATACCAAAGGAATTCTGTTTCTTGGTTGGTCCTGTACGAAGGTGAGTCGGCATTGTCAAAGCTGGTACGCTGGACCAGAGATGCTTGATCAGAGATGCGATCTGTCCTGACTCTTCTCAGATTACTGTATATGAGCGTGTGCTGGGAGCACGCACCTTAGCACGTCGTTCCCACGTACCTACAAAACTGAAAACAGTGTTATTACCTGAAGTACAAAAATTCTACGATAATGATTATACAAGTAGAATAATATACGTACCTATATAGGTGTACGGTGGTACAGGAACGATAATTTGATTTAAGAAAAATATTATCGCAGCGACCAATTGAGAATTATTAATTGCGAACAGGCCATTATGAAAATTATTATTGCCAGTAGTGATTCTCTGTGTCTCCTTTGTAAGTATATGGAGTAGATTGTTTCTACAGGACGTTCCATGTTGGTTAGTTACTAATTTCTAAGAACGGTACAGAGGGCAGCGGTCGTCACGTCCGGCCAATACTGGAAAACACTATAATTACGCGATACTTCGGTACCTAACTTAAGTAGGAGGTATAGCACAGCTTCGAAGACTGGTCTGATCTACTCTTGAATTAATCGTATTGTTTCCATGGGCAAAGTGCTTATTAGAGATGGGCAATCCAGCAGTATGCAAAATCTCATCTTCAGATGTATTAGAAGCTCGAGATGGCTTTGAAAAATTTAGAAACATTGCTTCCTTTATGTTAAGCATTTGCTATGCCATTGTCTGATTAAAATTTACAGTTGACTACACTGCTTTATAAATTTATGAAATTAAGTGTACTATGACTTTGGTCAAACTGTATGTTATCATTGATAACAATTTTTTTTATTTGAAACTTGATCCCTAGTAACACCAACCATAAGAAAACAGAAGAAAAATATATTTTGCATGGGTTTTGCATTCAAATGGTTTTTCACTCATATTATGCCTTGTCTTGGTATATATGGGCCTTAAGGCCCTTAGGATCTTCTATAACTCTTGTCACATTTCGTATACTCGTAGAACCTTATGCCTAAAATATATTTTAAGGTAAAAACGTAAATATTCATGGTTCAATGATATATTGCGTATTAATAAATTTTCACCATATTACACGAATATGTGATGCTGCGGTGTACGTTTGAGATGAAATCTCTGCTTGCAAATCTCACATTCGAATCTGCTCTTAACAACCACGCGTGAGCTTAGGGGTCTTCAGTACTGGAGAACGTTTGAATCCCACGTAGCAGATATCGGAAAGGTACGGCACTTCCGCAGCGCGAACAATCATATAGGCCCTAAGACTACTGAGCCTTATAAATCTCTTCTTACAAGGCGCGCGTTCGAAAGGCTTCGAGTTTTTGTGCACTAAACTGTGATCCTTTGAAGATTGCTTATGGGCCAGTTCTTTATTGCAAGCCTTACTCTCAATGGGCCTTATTTTGAAGTGAACTGTTATCATATGACTTTTCAGGACTTTCTTATCAGGAAATCGAAAATTGCAATACCCGCAGATATAACGATTCAGTCCGAAATTCATGAGTATATGATCCTTCCGCGTAGCTGATCTGTGAAAATTTATAAAAATGGGCCTTAATTTGAATTACCAATACAAATGGTTGTTTATAAGTATCATGCTTTACCTGGAAAATTGTCTTTTGCATATGTCACACAGAAGAAGCTTTCCATGACCGTGATAGATCATGTATGCATTGAATTTTTCTTGAACCGGAAAATCAATCCTACATGTAGAGCACATGAGAAGTCGGCCATTGCTCAAGGCTCTTAGGTACTCCTCGAGGTCGATGTACTCCCGGACAACGGACTCTGTCGCAGAAGAAAGGACCTTGCCAGTCGGTGGAAAGAAGTCAGAGTCCTTGACGAAGGGAAGATCCTCCTTGAGGTCGACCTCTATGTACTTTTCCATATCCAGATCATCCTGCATAGGGAAGTTACCGGTTTTCTCCAGCATCTCGCTCTCGATCTTCACCTGAAAGATCCAGACGCTCTTAGAATAAATTCCTACTAATTTTCGAAGTTCTAAGCCATTGGACCCACATTCACCTTGGTTATGTAATCCTGCTTCGAGATTTCACCATCCTGATTCACGCAATAAAATAAATCCATAAAACATTCGTAACCTGTGAAAAAAAAACGAAAAAATATGAAATTTCAGAAATTATCAAACTTTAATATATTATTATGCAAATATATACTGTACGGTGTTTCCAATGCATAAAAGAAGTATGGAACATGTTACGCAACCTGTTATGGTGGATTTAACAGTTTTCCATCAATTTTTTTGTCAATTCTGAAAAGGCATCGCGAAGTGTCTATAACCTCAGCGAGGATAGGGTGCGAACGCAAAAAGTTTAGCAAGCATTAGAAAATGGCGAGAGAGTCGTTTTCATCCCGCGAGATAAATCCGTGACTCGTAACGTCCCGCGTCGTGATGCATGATTTCATGGAACTGGCTCTCTGTGGTAACGCGTGTGGGAAACTCGCCGGATGCATTATGTATTTATTGCTTTACTTAGTTGGGAATTACTTTGCCACCGTAATGACTTTCAGCGAGCGCTATCTTAGGAATGCTATACCGCTGATTTATCGTTGATACACGCTTTCTTGGACTATTTTGTTATCGGGACTTGTCCTCCTAGTATACTGGACGTGCACCGCCTATGGGAGGGTCCCAGAAAGGGTTGCCAACGCAATAGGAAGAAACGAAGAATAAAATTCAAAGATCCAAGAAAATATGTAGCCAGAAGGTATCTGCCGTTAGCTGTTGCATTTTTTTTCACACAAACATATCTTCCGTATCAGTCATTCCCGAAATTCGTAAATTTTCATGGAATAAGCAAAAAATTCGTACCGAAAAATATTTTTTAAAAATTTTCGAAAACTATATCCTATCAAAATTTTTCAGATTCTGGATAAATAATTATTATTCGTATATGGGTATAATGATCGAGTCATTATCATGAACGTGATATGGTATTTACCGTGGTTGATAATATAAGAGTAAATAATGTATAAAGGAGCCTTTCGAAGAATAGGGGCCTTACGAAGAGAGCGTGCCTTAGCGAAATCTTTCATTTCTTTAACGTGATCATTTAGCTAATTGCCATGGTCGCGCATGAGAACCCGTAATAAATATTCGCAAATAATTAAAGTACACTTTAATAATCATATGCGCGCTCGACAAGCGGCCAACATTACCGGTTCTTGTTTTTGTTAATTAGCAATAAATTCAAGATCGGTGCGAATAGACACGTTCTGTATGAGGTAAAGGCTGTAATATACAATTTTCCTTTTTTATGAAAAAATTTCATCTATCTTATTATTCCTATATGAAAAAAGAAAAATAAATATATGATTAAGGCCCATTCAATTAACGTGGGCCTATTATTATTAACGCATCACGGAAACAAACGGGGCCTGATCCCTATATCCGATATGCAGATTGGGCCTTGTAATATCGTGTTTTTTCGGCAATTAAGTAATCCCGTGTGAACGGTACCTAAAATACGCCCAAGGCGATGAACTCTTGTCGACGATCTTTACTTAATGAGACTGAAGATTCCGACATGGCGAATAACCGTACGCGATTACGCGATAAATAATGAGCTGTACAATCATTGCCGTCACTAGTAGTACCTACGTACGTGGATAAGTAATTACCAGAATGGATGGATAAGTCCCAAGCAAATGGGCACAATCTGTCACATTAAGTGATAAAAATAAAAAAAATATAGTCATTTCTGAAAAATCATCACGAGTGTCGGACAGTTCCACAGTCGTGCTTGATGATTATTTGATTAGTCAGGTTAGTATTCGATTAGTCAAGTCCCATGCGTTAACGGCGTGACTAAGAAAATGTTTATTAAAGAAAAATATTTTTTAAAAATATATTCACACAAAAAATCACACAGTCACGTTATCTGCTTATAGACTTCAATAATCAGTTGATAATAAACAAATATACTCGTTGATGATACCCTCCTGAATTCCAACTCCGATAAACTCGTACGCTAATAAACATACATAAAGTCGTCGATAAAATTGTTTTTCATAAAAATCCACAAATTTTTTCAATCAAGCAATTTCTTATCAAACACCGACAACAAATCCGATACGATAAGAACAATTGATAAGACTGTCAAGGAAATATCACATATTCCAACAAACTATCATTCAATCATCGTCCCGTCTGCTCCCGTGTGATTTCTCATATAAATTTCGTCAAAAATCATTCTAAAAAAGAGTAATGCAAGATACGAGCTTTTCCAGATCATAAAAAACAAAATGAATAAAATCACCGCGAGAACCGTCACACGCAACCTCGGAATTTCCCTGTTCGCATTAATAAATCAATGCGCACCTAATGACAATGAGCTGAGAAAAGTGTACGGCAATGACAGACCGTGTCATTACTGTGTTACTTATAAGCTTCTAGCTCGCGCAGACGCGTATTCCGCATACGAATGAACTGGCCGATTACAAAACCCTATGAAAGAGCGACCTCTATGGAACGCCATGTATGCAAGGATATATCATTTCTATGCGTAAGCCAAAGATGTGTGTGTATATATATATGTAATATAAGACAGCGTAAATAAAAGGACAGAAATACAGCAAAAGAATGCACCGGGAGTTAAGTATTAATCAGCCATTAATATGCACATTGAATATTGATTGATAGAGACTCTAATCGAAGAATCTGTTTCGCAACTAACATAACCTATTCTATCTGGTGATACTTGCATTAATGAAGAACATATTATTGGATCGTTGTTTTATCGATTGAACGATAAACGTCTTTTCCGATTAAAGCTACGAGAAATACACGATAAACGTATATACCTATAGCTGTATAGATAACAAGAATTTTTCAAATATCTTTACCCCTCCTTCGGATTGTAGATCAAAACTTGACGGGCAGAGCTGAGAAGTTTACGTTAAGGAATTATCGGGGCGAGAGCTAAAGGTCCGTTCACATCGACGGGTAACAAACACATCATTTTCAAAGAGAAGAGTAAGTGCCGAACGACAATCCCATTTGTAATGGAGAAAAAGAGAGAGAGAGAGAGAGAGAGAGAGAGAGAGAAGTGGGAGTAAAAAAAGGGATAAAAGTTGGGGAGAATAAAGGTGGCTAAAGAGGGGGCTCAGGGAGGTGAGAGTTAAAAGATGGAGGTTTTCTGCTTTCGCACACAGAGTAGTCAGAGGGTTGAAGCCGTGCCAGAGATCCTCCAGGAGTCCAGGACTTTAGGCAGTGAAGGGTGAGCAAGAGTGAGATCCATCCCTAAAATAGTTTGCGAAAAAGAGAGAGACGCTCTTTGGGGGGCAGGAGTGGGCGAGGGGTTAAACGCGCTATCATACCGCTGTTTCCGCCGCCAAACATCCCCCTAACCTAACCTCAAACATCTCTTAGCGAGCCGGACGGGCCGTAGACCGTTTCGAGAAACAAAACAACCTCAGAAATTATGAGTCTTCTTACAATCCGCAATAACTGTTTTGATATATTTGCCGCAGACCTGCTCTCTGTGCCTGTACTGTGCCATATCATACCATATTCTACTATACTATACGTTTCAAGAAATTCATCTTGATAACGCTTATCATATTCCATCATGAAATACGAGATTCGTTCAATACCAGTGAAGATTATCGTAGATCTCATCGGAAATCAAGATTCTCAGATATTCTTAGTAACTTCCGGATTGGGTTGAATTATGACAGGTAAAAAGTCTTAGTACACTCTCTATATGTATTATGGACTATTTATAGGTAGATATGGGAATTCCCTACATATGGATGACGCATAATGTTTCTAACGTGTCTTTCGCGAGCATTTCAAATCCCATAGCGAGATGGTAAGCCCAATCTGTGCATGCACTGGCTTACGCACTACTCTATAAGAGAAAGAGAAGGAGAAAGAGAGTAAATAAAAGAAGAAAAAAAGATATGAGAGCTCAAGAGGAAGAGAAAAAAAGATATAAATTCACCTCGCGTCTTGTGCATTCACAAGCGTGAAATTAAAGACCAATTGGTGGGAAGAACACGGCTGGATACCAAGCATGACTTTTTTCTTTGTTTTTTTTTATGCAACTCCTCGCCACCTTTCGGAAGCCTTGCTAAATTCATCTGAGACAATTTTATCATCTTCATCTGAAATAAGTTTCGCCCATCATCTACCGGACGATATTAATTGGTACATTGGATCAAATGAGATACAGATCTTTCGTTACAATGACAAATTGATTCTCTAATGCGATGTTTTAATATTTGAATATCTTAATTGACTAATGGATAAAAAATAATTAATATACTCCACTTCTTGTCAATTTTGACAACTTTATAGTTACTTTAAATCTTCTCATGAAGGGATAATCTCATTATAATTATTTACAACTAGGTAATTACTGACTAATTACTAAGTTCAAAAGGATCCGACAATATATAAATCTTGCAGAATTTTTATGATCGTCTGTACTTTATATGCATGTAAATTGTACTGTACTTTTATAACGTGTTATACGCATAGATATAAGATTGATAAGAAATGGAAAGAGATTCCATAGGATCAGACTGTAAGGGAATACTATAGGTATGATATTTGGCTGAAATTATGATCAGACGATAGAGCAATGCTAGTTATGGTGGTGATAATGGTGATGATCCCAATGGCAATGGTGGTGGAATTGTTCGGTAAGAAACGAATGAAGGGTTTATCTTAATCCACGGTTCAGCGAGCAGAGAAGCTCAGAGAACGAGACTCGCCAACCCCTTAGTTCAGCACAACCCCTAGTAGAGCATTCAGCCCCTTCATAACCGATCACACTTGGCTTGTTTTAGCTGAACTTTTTTTTTTCTCACTCCCCATGGACTGATCCAGGGGTTTAGAAACAGAGGGATGAAATTCTTCGGGATCTAATATCATCCAATAATTATTCTCCTTATACCAACGATCATTAATTGTCAGGAATATATGGTTAAAGAAAGTATGAAAAAAGGCGGAAATTTCAAATTGATATAATATTCAAAACGAAGAAACAAGGGTTCCGTATGATTCTTCTGTTTACAATGGACGGATAGACTGTACCTGACTATTATTCTAATATCGACGTGCCTGATGTTGAGGCCCCAGGTATTATACGCACCCGGACAAAAACCTAACCTCACCATTCTCAATTCGTTCTGGTGAATAAGAGAGCGAGCGCGTTCATGAAAAAGCGCAAGAAGAAATCCGTGAACGTGTACCTAAAGTAGAGAGGAGGAGACAGCGAGTATAAGAAAGAGTAACTAACACGTACTATACACGTGGACCCATACCCACACCTAAAAATTCAGAGTAGCTCGATATTATATTAGTTAGTTAATTTTACGCTGTCCAAAGCCTGACATTCGATTTTAATGTTCATTATCATATCCATTCTAACTGAGGACGGTAACGTCACCATTCTTTTTTTTTATTCAGTCAAATCTTCACGGATTTACAAGAATGACTTGGAGGTAGAATTAAATCCGGAATAAAAAAACTGTCTTGAAATCGATACGTATTTTACGGTATGATGATTGAATTTATTACCGATCAATATTGAATATCGATCTGCGTATGCTATATATAGACACGTACACACGAATGGTGATTATGAGATTAAAAAAAACTATATATTACGCTCAAGAGGAAGAGAAAGAGATACGAAAGAGTGGGCTGCTGTATTATAAAGAGAAAAACTAAAGAAAAAGAAAGTGGAATTTCGAAAAAGACTGAGAATAAAGTCCATTCCCATAGCTGCACAGTAATAGACTGTGGTAATGGAGTGATTTACATGTCAAGCTGTCAGGAATGTGTGGTGCCTACATTAGCGGAGTGTTGTGGCAGCACTGCCACCGTAGCGCTGTCGACATTAGCGCAGGGCCCACGAGATGCCCAGGGGCCTCAGGGTAATTGGTAACAGGTGGGCCCCCGAAGGTTCCCTGTCTGACAGCGTAAAGGCTAACCTACTGCCTTCTTTCTCTTACGCCGACTCGATTTCTTATCTTCCTATCCTTTCTATCCTCTCATGCTTTCCACTGGACGATCTTTTCTATCTCCACCTCCACTTGAGATCTTTCTTCCTTTTCTTGCTTGCTCTCTTCCCTTGATTCTGCTTTACGGTCCCCATCCCAGCCGTAACTAATGTCCAGAAGCAGAGAAAGAGATTAACGCTTCTAGAAAGGGATACGTTGAGAATCACTGACTGATACTTCTTTACCTTAAAGAGTAGCTCAACGATCATCTCAATATTCCTCGACTTCCGGTACCGCCACATCCGTCGCCCGAAGCGCCATTTTTTACCACTTTATACCAGAAATCCATGGTCCATGAATTCTGCAACCTCAAAGATTATGACAATTCCTATGCATCCTGTTCCAGTCCGTCCAAATTCTACTCAGAGAGGCCACCGACGTAGAGTTAGCGCCGTCGTCTGTAATAAGAATAAAAGAAATGAAGATAAGGTAAAGAAAAAAAAGCGAAAGAAGAAGAAAGGAAGAAGTCAAAGGAGTCCGTACCTCGACACGAACGGTAACCAGTAAAAACTCGATGCCTCCCAGTGACAATATTATGGTGTGGAAAATGAGCTGTGCCACGAGAGAAGTACCAGTGCTACACGAAGAAGGAAAGACCTGTAGAACATGGGACGAATATAGTAGTAAAGGAAGCGTAGGAGGCGTACCAACTTAGAAGACAAAAATGAACAAAGGCTGCTGACCCATCCACTCAAGTGACACCTTCCCAGGACATCACGATTTCACATTCACCAGATTGGTTGCAGATGCTGGTCTCGCTAACATAAACTATAATATATATAGTTACCTATAGTCAGAGAGCGTAACAGGATGACAGTGTAATATATAGTAAACTATTCTATACCGTCCTCCATCTACCAACCGTACCGCTGGACCAGGAAGAGGAGAATCACGGGTATAAAATCACCCGTGGCACTACCTCCAGGGACAGACGTACAAACGGTGGGCAAACACCTGTAACGCATCCATGGCGTCACGTGCCCGGGCGTGGCCGTGACAAAATGACACCGATCACCGTAGAGATACGGAACGAGCTGCCGATCGATCGGCAATCGAGGATCGTTCCGCCGTTAGCAAAAAGAAGAGAAGAAAAAAGAATTGAGACACGGATGATGGTAAAAAACCGATCAGCCCGTGCCTCAAAAACATTGGAATATTCTTAAAGCCGTGGCTGCGGTACCGCAACGATTAAACCGCAAATCCGTCGACGGCTAATAAACGTCTAACCGATTTATACAGCATCAGAAGCTCTGGACTCCTTGAACCTTGACGAGAATCCTATGACCATCTTGCCAGTTACTTCTTTACGTAGTCGATCCTTGTTTTTTGTGATATTCAAAATTGATAATTTCTTTGGTTATTAGATATTAGCTATGTGAATGTTGTGTGAACGGAACCTTATCTGGATTATCACAGATGCTTTAGTATGAACTGACTTTAGTGGGGGTGGTTATCGAGTCATGGTGACGAAGCAATACTTACCCCCATGACATGAGATTCCATTTTAGTCACTATTTATCTTGTTATATGGAAGTAATTCGATTATAACGATAGATTAATGTACGGTTAGACATTCTCGACCTTTCTGAGGTTATGTACAGCTTTATGAGCATTGATAATCAGCCTGATACAACACTTGAGAATTTTCTTGCGCGATACCTTCAACCATGGAAAATGGTTTCTCTATAGAAAATCGATAATTAGGTACAATAAGTAACACTGGACAATTCATAGTGGTCTCCAATCAATGATTCAAGGGCGCGTTTGCCAAGAATGGCGAAATAACGTGCAACGAGACACTTAACAGCTACACTTGCGGTGGCCATGTGTTCTATAGTAATTGTACCCTTGCGCTCGTTTACCAAATATTTATCATTATTTACCAAATAGTACACGTCACTACTGTAATCACACTTACACCTTTTTTCTTACTTTTCCTTCAATAGATTACTTGCCAACAGTCAAAATACAAATTCTCATCCAAAATACATCAGAGTACAATGAATCTTTTAGTAGCCAACATCGTCTGAGGTAAAATCTATAAAAATTTAAAAAAACTGATACAGTACAAGAATCTGAATGAGTATTAACATTATTTTTTATTTACTCACTGTATATTGACTTACCAAAATTCTGATGAGTTCCAAAAGTCAGAAAAGTCAATGGAACATTATCCCGTTTCCTTGAAACGTCGCCGAGTGCGATAATAAGTAAACCACAGTAAATGCGTGGGGTGAGCTTGGACAGGCAAACCGGAACCGGAACACGTCAACACGTCATCGTCCTCGTGATAGTCAGGAGACCGGGAGGTGTTTGATCAGGACGCTAATGTAATACTGTTTACCCAGAGTATCGTGTGTTCTCCGCGTGAAACCCAAGTAGAATACTAAACGAGAACTCGCAGACTACGTCATGAATTCCATACTGCAACAATCCATAAAAAAATTAACATAATTAAGGTGACAGGGAAGTGCAAACGGCCGTCTTCAATTCCCAATCACGAAAATCGTAAATTACACGGAATTGATGCATTATCCTTATCGAACTGAAGTGCACGCAGATTTATGTAAGTTTCACAATTACTGAAATGGCATTTTCGTAAGGAATAATTGCAAAATAAAGGAATGAGATGCATGCAAAATTTTGGCACGAGCATCTTCCACGTCAAAAAGTTGCATGCAACTTACACCTTAATTTATCAATTATTCCGCATAAAAGTTTCATACAAATAACAGTGCAGCTTGCAAAAATCTACGTTTGCATGAGAATATATTACTACATTCTTATAAATTACGATATTCCTTAATATACAACCGTAGCATCAATGCAATGCAATAATATGTACATACGTAAAAGATACCAACTGAATGAAGATTACTTATTAGTCATTATAAATAATAAAGAGTAAAGAAGATGAATAAAATCGTCTTATCAATTAACATCATCATGAAGTATAGCGTTACAATTAAATTAAAAGCCGCTAATTAACAAGGAAGACTCGCAGAACCGATCATAGATGCTAACCTAACAGAACCGGAAACACGTTCATATTTCTTTCTCGATTCGCAACTTCCGCCGGGATGCGCGGTGGGTGGTAGTTACGCGCATGTGACTACGATATATAAAAGGATAGGGTACCGTTTAGAGACTCGATTTTTATAATTAAATAGGAAGAGGCAACTTCTCCAACCGCAAACGTCTTCTTGCCGGTCAACCGATCGGCATACCAAATGCCCATCCAGTTTGCAGATGCGGACTCGCCTTCATGGTATATCCATCCCCATACCGATAATCCAGACTTTCCAGTCCTCTTGAATCGGCCGCTTTTTCATATCGTGGGACATTCTACTTCTGTAACGTCGCGCCAGTTTTGAACCGTTCCAAGAGCGCATCTCGTAACTTGTGTTAATCCGTAAGCATCCCACTTGATTTCCCATGATGCATCGTTCCTGTTTCTCGGCGCTATTTTCATCAAGGTACCATCATCAGCTGATCAGCGTCCATTCATCTGAAATTGAATAGTGCTGTATATGAATAGTTTTATAGGCATTTCTATGGATTGTTTTTAAATGAGTGTCACGGATGTAACAAGTAGGACAGGGACGAGACACTATTTATTTATTGTATTAATTTGTTAATACGATTGCTAGTAGTCATCGTAGTGAATTATTGGTGAATGTCGTTAAGGTTGTTTCCTCATATAATACAGATCACCACTGAATAACAGTGCTGTACGTGAGAATGTTTCTCACATGGTGAAATAGATTCTATAAACCTTATTCAGGAGTGATATAAAAAAGTGGAGGATAAAAAAGAAAATACAAAAAAGGAAATAGAATACCAACGAACCAGCGGGTCTCCAATCAGTAAAAATTAGATTCCAATGTATTTTCATCTTGACTGACAATGGATTGGTCACGACTGACGAAACTGGATCGGCCACCGTGTACGAAGGCATGATGCTCTCATTCCTCATCGGTTATACATTATCATTGCCATTCTTACTAGAAATATGGCTGCTGTTAATTCTCATATACTGTAAGAATGACAGTTGTTCTAATCTGATAAGATATTCTTCAAATTTTGCTATTGCATAATAACCGCATAATTGCTCAATGAAAATATTCCTATTATTATTTTTATCATAAAATTATAGAAGTTATCTTGTATAAAGATGAGCTAGGAAACCTTCAATTGATCAAGATAAAAATAATTAACAAATTTCTATTTTATTTTATTATTCTTTAGAATAATTTACTTTGATTAATAATCTTTCATTAAATTCAAAACAAAAGGTAACTGAGTATCTAAAGGATTAAGATTCGTTATCCAGATACGGTCTTTTACGTAAAAACCATAAAAACTAGAAACTGTGAATAATGTCAAAAATATGCTTTCTATGGTTGGTATGCGTCTTGCCTAGACAGAATCACAGGAATACCCATAGAAGAAATGAAGGAGAAAGAAGAACGAGTCATTGATGATCCAGAGAGTGAACATCATCTCCTGGAAAGGAACCACATCTTCCTGGAAGAGCCGGACTAAGAGGCGGCCTAGCTCCATCAATGGACCACAGATGCTGCGCTCAAAAGATTCCACAATTTCATTCTTAATAAAAATAATTGAATACTGGGAAGTAGAATGTTACACTTCAACGAATTTACATTGTGACTTCAAGAAGGCCTAACTTTTCCACCAAAATGTATTCCCCTTCCTTCACAGTTTTTCATCTCGACACTCTCAATCCGCAGCATCCTCACTACTCTTCCGTTTCCACGCTTTTTCTAATATTTCTTTAGACTTCTCCTCCACGCTTCACAGCATCCATCGTATCCCGTGGACCTAAAACAAAAGAATATATTCATTTGCGGGATGCATAATCTAATTATACCGAGAACTTACATTATCATCTTATCTGTAATTAATCAATGCACGTGCCAAGACCCCGTACAACTTCACCAAGTAATTATTACCCCGAAGAAGATCCAGATGATGAAGATCACACTCTTATGTATCAACGAATAAATTTGTTGATGGTGTCCACCAATTTTTTTTTATTCTTTACAATTCACCATTTAAAACAGTAGGACAATCTTGTCATGCTCAAACACTGGATAAGGATACACACACTGGTATCTCCTTTGACGGAAAGGATCCAAGGGCGAGATAGCATCTGCCGCGATTCAACCTGGAGCCTCGGTGGCATCGCGGCATCCTTGCAAATTGAGTTCGCCTCTTGGATTCCGATTAATTATTAGGACACTATCGGGATATCGATTGTCCTGACGTTTCAGCAGGACAATAAAAGATATACAGTGCCATCCAGCTCGAGGGTACCATTGAAATTTGCAATAGCCAAATACACCTGCTGCATCTATATACAGAGATGCTGCAAAGATCATATACATTCATGCGGTAAAAGCGTAAAGTACTAGCCGTAAAATTTCCTTAAGACAATACAAAAAGAAGAGTCAAAAACGATCCTGGGAACGTCTGGCTCGAGTTCCCAGGAGACGTGGAACGAGCCGCTCGACACGGCGTGGCTCGTGTCTGCTGCATCATCTTCAAAGACTCGACTTCTCCACGCTAATCATCAAACGATCCCACCCACCTCAACGATCCCATGAAGATTCAAAGCCGAGCACGCTCGTACCACGGATAAATCACTGATTTCTTCACTACCAATACCCAGGAGTATCGATGAACATCCGTAACGGGATCAGGTATCCGGATCATTCCACAGTGACAAATACATTTTCCACTTCCGGTCCCGAAGCACAAATATAACCGCAATCCTCAAGCACAAGACCAGCCATGGCTAATTCTCGCAACAAATACTTAAAAAAAATGTACGAAATTAACAAAAACAAAATGTATCAAAAATTTCTAACAAGAACCTACCGTCCAGGTTAACTTACGAGAGAGGTGAAAAGAAGTGAAGAGGAAGGCCCAAAAGGTGGACGACCAGGGAAGCATTGTAATGGGCCTCTGATCCGGTGGTCCACGGTCCCGGTTTACATGCACATTACTGCCTCCATGTTTTTCTACTATTTTTTTTATCACCTTCTGGGCCTCCGACCGTCTATCCACAGTGACCGTAAGGGGTCCGAGAGGGGCCTTGTGTCATGCCGAATCGATGAAATTAATCACGCCCTCCTTCGTCCTTTCTTCGACTCCCTAGAATACATATACATATCTATATAATACGTATCAACATATATATAACTATACTACGTATACATATATCTATATATATATATATATATATATATATATATATATGTATATATATCTATATATATATATAGACT
>JARQST010000715.1:311532-420624 GCA_030142225.1 Pachycephus smyrnensis
TAGACTACGTATATATATATATATATATATATATATATATATATATATATATATGTATATATATATATATATATATATATACTACCTAACCTAACCTAACCTAAGAATCGGACGGATTTCTGTCTCTGTGTTTGTATCTCTACCATATACGTGTGACTATCCTCAGCCAGTGTTCATCAGCAACGGAAGGAGTAACGCGCAGCCTTTTCAGCCATCTTTTTATTCGTTGAGGTGCCGACGCTAATCCTGAATGATTGCCACGACTATTTTTCAACACCACCTAACCCCATCTTGCCCCCTGCCATCAGACCACCCCACCCACCCAGACTCACTCCTTACGCCTCTATGTTGCCACTGAGAGATCTCCCCCCCCCCCCCTCCCGACGGATCCCCACTGTTACACACGCTATACCCTTCCGCCTTGGATACCTACCACTTGGATTTCCCATCGCTCGTGATAGAATTCTTGGAAAAGGAGGAACAACTCCAGGAACCTGGATACCGAGATAATTAACACAGTGAGAGAAGAGGGAATAACGGTCTGCCAATTGGATACAAAAGGTAAGTACACGCGTGCCCGGGATACTTTCTCCGCGAGGTGCTAATTGACCACGTGGTGGTGACGTTTAGGGATTAAAAACTTTTATTGTTATAGAAGGAAAAGACGGAAGCATAAACGGACCGAGAGAACAGACGGGATGAGGGGAAGAAGACGAGTTTATCCAAAGGCAATAAATAGGGGTGGATCCGGGAATGGGAGTAAAATGCGAAACTGTAAATTGTGCGTGGGAAGAATCGCTCCCAGGACACTCGTACGAATTTTCCAAGCATAAACTGGTCGTATGGGGTGAGTCCTGGTGAAATCGTCCTCTCGAAAACTCAGTAGGATTTAAATGCGCATCGAAGCGAAAGGCCGTGGGACTTAGGGTTGCTGGGGGGAAATGGGGGTTGGTCTTGGAAATTTGTTACGTTATGTCGGACTATCGCTCCCCAGTGAATATGAAGAAAGAATTTTCGCGGAGCTTTCCTGCGGCTTCTATATCGAGGGTTGAATAGGGTGTGCGAAAGGTGGTGGTTTCGAGAGGGGGTGGCCAGTCACCAAGAGGAGGAAATAAGGGAAGAGGATGTAGTATGCCTTGTGGCTACGAAGGTGACGTCGATGGTAGGGGAACGCTCACTCGCCAGGAATATAAAGCACGGTATAAAAGGAGAGAGCTGGTCACACATATGCGACTCGTAAAAGCTTCTATGAAAAGCTTGTAAGCATATAGCAATATATATATATATATATGCACAGTTATCCAGATATATTTTCCCTTCGTGCGATTGGTTTTTTAGATATTTTTTTAAGCTGGTACATACGCAAAGAAAACTGTATCGTTCACTGTGCTGTACCGATATTCAAGACATTTCTGAATAAATAGAAGTACTTATATAGTGATTAGATGAAAATTTTAATTGAACGATAAATTATGGCAATTTTTTAATGACTGTAGAATTTTTGGATTTTATACCAAACGACTGTTGAATCCTTATGAGGGGTTAGGGGAGGGCCAGGTTTTGCGGTGGCACTACTACTACTACTACTACTGTTGGAGATGAGGTGGTTTCTATGGTAACGCAACTCGCGTCCCCGGTTTTTCCCAATATCGGCAGATATTAAGAAATAGCTCGGAGGTATTTTCGTATTTGCAGACAGAAATGAGCCATTCGTCTGAGAGCGGGAATGAGGCACTGTCTATGCATGGCACGCCGTCCTGTCCGCCCGGTCCTATAAATAATATCTTTTCTCTTTTCTCTCTCTCGTTTTCTTCTTGCCTAACCAAAAGCAACCTAACCTCTTATACTCTTCCACTTTCCAGCCCTTTTCCATTCCTTTTGTCTCTTTCTCTTTCTGTGTTATATATGATACTTTGCCACCTTATTCTTCTCTCTTTCTCTCTCACTCTCTCTTTGCTGAATCGTAGGATAAACAAGATTTTCTCATCTCTCTTCTGCTTCTCCACATTTCTTAACCTCCTTCCTTCCCACTGGTACATTCTGCTCGATAGCCCAAGCCGAAAAGATATTTATTCGCCAGGCGTGATTTGTACAGATTGTACGTCCTGCTCGTTCTTATGATAAATCTCTGAATTTTACATTATAAGATTATTGTGATATGAAATGTTGTACTGGGTGTTCTACTGTACGTGGTGTACTGATTAATTAGTAATCACCTATCCTGTCTGCGTCTAATTGAAGAGACAAGGGACTCAAAAATGATGTTTAGAAAGTAATGGATACGCTCGATGGCAATAAACGATGGATGATCAATGAGCCGAGTGCACGACCAAACCTCTTTTTCGCTTCAGTACTCAAGTGGTCACGCTTAGTGATGGGGGCCGATTCTTAATTAACGAAGTTTCGTGAGAAAACTTTAGCGACGGATTCAAATTCATTGAAGCACAGTGACTTTCCCTTCGTCCAAAATAATTCCTCAGTCTGTATCTTTCTTCCTCGCTGTCTCTCTGTTTCACTCTTTCTCTATGTCCATATATCCGTCCATGTCCGTTTGACTGAATCTGTCCTAACATTTAAGACTCGTATGTACGAATTTCTCCTACAGAATACGATGGACTAAACTTAGATATAGTAATCATTAAACTAGAAGTAGTAGTAGTTTTTAGAAATAGAGATGAACTCCCACCGATTAGTTTGAAAAAATGCAGCGCTCGAGATATTATTAAAACCTATTAAATTGTGAATTGTCAAATTTTTAAAAATCTGGCTGTATACCCTCAGGGAACTTAAGTCCTAGGGTATTAATAATCGTATCTTTCTATCTATTTCTCTCTCTCTCTCTGGTCACTGTAACAGACAAGATAAAAAGGTAACCAAAGAAGGATGAGGAGAGAATGAAAAATACGTACAATAAGAGAAGTACTCGCGAGGGGTCGTATAAGAAGGTTAAGGATAAGGGATAAAAGTATAAAGGAGTGAAAAGAAGCCGGACAGGGCCGGGAATCAGTTATCTTACAGTTGGCATCCGTGGAATCACGGAGTCACGCTGGGGACACGAGAATCGGGACACGCACCATCGATCGTCCGGGCTATTCAATTTCAATTCTCCATTTTTCCTTTTTTTCCTCTTCCTACCCCGTCCGGTTCCCCTTTTTCTTTTACTCCTCTCTTCTTTTCGATTTCACGTTCCTCTAGTCGTTAGCCCGCCAATTACAATACCGTTTGAATTACCACACCGGGTATAACTTTGTATTACGTGCAAATGCTATTCAATTGGCAAAATGTAGTATATACAATTATGACAACGTCAAACGGATGTTTACCGTTAAGTAGAAAAATCATTAGCTACTCGGCACGCACTGTAGTACAGAATACCTATGTCTATACTATAATGCCTATAGTCGGTTCGATGTTTCTACTCTTACTACCTTCTCGATTCCTAACGGGACTGTCAGCCATTTAATCCTCCATTTTCACCTGTCACTCGTTTCGATCGATGTTCGCACAAAAGGGAATCTCAATCCTAAAGAGCGACTCGTGCAAGAAACTCCAAGTCGTAGACTTGCCCCCGAGATGGGAGGGATGCTGATGATGGTAAAAGAAGGACAATAAGGGATAGAGGGGAAGGGGGAGGAGGAGGAGGAGGAGGAAGAAGAAGAAAAAGAAAAGTTCCATGAGTCCGGATTATGAGGCACATACTCGCTTAGGAAATAAAAATGGCACGGCAGGGAAGTATCTACCACCCGGAAAAACAAAGACATTGCGTCCTCCAAGGGTTCTCTCTTCCCCTCGTCCTCCCCCACCTTTTCCTCTACGCAATGTTCTTCTTACCCCCTTACAGCTTTTTTGCTGTTTCCTTACTTCTTTACTTATATCCTCAAAACAGAGAGGATTGCTTTTCTTGAATATGATGGTACAGTTACTAGTACTCTTGAGAGGATAGAAAAACACTGATCTGACATATCCACCCTTGCATAACAATTCGTCTGATGTGTTACACTAAAAATAATAATAATATCAGAATAGAATCACACTATAAATTCCTAATATTAATTAATAACATAAAACTTTCATTATCTCGTTTCAACATCAGTATTGCACGAAGATTTTCCTCAACATCCAATTATCCTTCATTTTATTCTTATATACTTCTTGAAATTAGTCACCCCTGAAATAAGAAAGAAACAAAGTATGATAAAAAAATAAAATTAAAAAGTGTATCAAGGTAATAAAAAAAGAATCCTATAAACCTTAAGAAAAATACCAAAAGGGCTTTTGGCGGGTGAATCTAAACAGCGTTTACAGGCCGATTAGATGTCCAGAGAGGGGTTGTTGGTCGGAGAGAGAAAGAATGAGAAAGAGAGAGATGGAAGGTGGCTAGAGAAGTACGAAAGAAATAGGGGAGAGTTCTCCAGTGTACCGGGCATGTAAGGGTGGCACATTGGTCCGCCACTGTCCTGAGTATGTGAGCGTGTGTACGCCACTATAAGGACGCCATAGAATGGCGACAAAAATAGCGTATGATTGAGTGAGCGCCGCGAGGGATTTTCCTGGCGTATAAGGAGCGTGGAACGCTGCTGGTGGTAGTGTAAGGGGTTCTGTTGTAGGAGCAAGAGAGAGGGATAGGCTACCCTCCAACTATGGGGGGGGGGGGAGGTTGCTACAGCAAAAGAAACAGACGCGGCAGAGGTAGAAAGGCGTCGGTGTGCCAGGAGCGAATTCGCAGAGTGACATTTAACCGTCGGGACGCCCTGCGGTGCCTCGCGGGACCCGCGTAACAGCTCGAAAAACGAACCTGTCGAACCTTCGTGGTTTTTCCCTTAACCCAGCAACCCTTATCAGTATTCCTAGAATCCCTCTGGAGATGAGAAAACACCGAGTCAACCCTTAGCACACAGCATCAACAGCAGTATGTATACAATGACGTTGATAAAACGAAGTAAAATTCAACCCTTATATTTTAGTAGAGAAAACTCAATACTACCCTTCTGAAGTGACCTGTGATTATTACGCATAAAATAACCCTTAAATAAAATTTTATAAATATAAAATCAAGGAAGTACGGTTGAGGTGTATAGATCTGTGTAAGGGTGTTTTTTTCTCGGAATATCCACTGTAAATGATACAGAGGGTTGACATCCTATTTGAGATTTACCCCCTGATCGATTCGCGGTAAACGAAATCATCGATAAGCGAAGGTTTGATCAACTAGACGGTAGCCTCGTCAGGATCGGGGGAGGGGGGGGGGAGGGGGGAGCTGCTCTCTACACGGGGTAAAGAGAATGTGCCAAGGGATGGATACAGGGGTGGAGAAGAACCGCTCCTAGTCGGGGGATGGTTTATCCGAGTGGCGTTTCCGGCGGCGTATCGCGTCCTATCGTATCGATATGACGGCCGAGGGTCACCCTAAGTAAAATCATTAGTAATACGATTGTGTCCATCTCGTGACTCTTTTTTTTATTCTACCCCCTTTAAGACTGACGCCTTCCAGACCCTGAATTCCATCGAAAAATTAGGAGTGAAGTGGGAACTGAAAATACAAAAATTACAAAATATATCCGGAATCTAGGTTCTTTCTGTAATTTCAAGTACTCCACTATCTTTTGAGAATAGGTACGTCACGCGAAGTGGATATAGTGTATACAGTATGATACAGATCTAGGATTCTCATGTATTATATTCCCAGGAGCGGTGAACCTATTACGAGGAAAGCTATTCCTCGGCATGGCACTCTGCAAGCTAGCAAACTGATAGGAGAGAAATGGTCAGAAGGGGAAAGATGTCCATTCGATATATTCTTCTATATAATATAGAATACATAGTATATACGTGATAATATAGCTGAACAGTATATCAGTCAGATATACATTGAATAGAATAGGATTGTGTACTTTATCTATATATGATATTAATTAGATAGAGATTGGTACTATAAATTTAATTGTACTGGTGTAATTTTAATTAATTGATAAGAAAGGATTGTTTAGTTTTTATCAAACTAGCTTTAATCGGATACTAATTTTTTCTGAATATAAAAGACAGTCTTGAATACAGTCAAATAAAAAATGATGGATCGTGCTTTGTGAAAAAGAATAAAATAAAGAAGCTGCTGATCTGAGAGAGGAGAACAATTTTTAAACGGGCAAATAGCATCGGGAAAACTCTCTTATCTCGAAGAGTGAGACACCCTCCTGAACGTGGAACAAAACAGCAATCAATAAAGACGAAGTTAGGAGCCGTTCGTCGGATTCCTTCAATCAAATTAGGAACATCAAAGTACCCGGGGTAGACCAGGAGACTGACTGGATGACTGGATGGCTGGCTGACTGGTTGCCAGAGGACCAACAGGAACGGTACGAAGGATAGGAAGGATATGGAGGCTGGATAGGAACCTGAAGAGATATAGAGGGAACCTCTGCATTCCTTGAGGGGTAGAAACTGGGAATTAGCCTCTATCTTGAGAATCCAACCCCTCGAGACAAAGAGCACTCCTTTCCACCCTGGACCACAGTGCCGGCCTAACCCTAGATCGGATACCTCTGTATACTTGGCGTCGAGACGCTACTTCTCTTTGTAAAAGACAAATATATTTCTTTAATATTTATTTACCACCCTGTCACCTGGTAATAATACTTATACATTTTTTAAGATCTTAGATACTATTGATAAGTCTGGGGTAATTAGTATTTAAAAAATCTCGGTCGATTTGATCTCACGTGGATGGCCGAGGATGAAGTTGTAAAATTGAAAAAACGTGCGAGCATCGCGTTACTGAGGTTTGCGTGAGTTATGTGGCGCGTGACGTCATGACTTATTTATTTAGGGTTAGTATCAGATGCGTTTAAATGGATTAGCGCGCTTAAGGTGTTCGCATAATTACTCCTAGACTTGTATAATAATTGCGCAGTTCGTATAATTATTGTGCTTATTTGAATATAACCGTTGATTCCCGCCAAAAATTGAAACAAAAGGTTTCTAATAGACGTACAAACGAAATTGAAAGTCTAGGGTGTTTTTGATGTAGCAAAGAGGTGGACCGCAGAGAACGGAGGTGAGATTTGACGCGTAGACAATGGCCGTTCCTACGGTGGGGTTGAAGTCGCTAAAGGACGGGGTTGGATTTGAAGGGGGTGTTCTAGGGTCTGTCCTAGTGGGGGATGCAAGCAAATGCGCAGACGCAAAGAAAGAAAGTGGCGGCATAAGAATCGCAGGCGAGTGGCGGAGTGGTGAGCCCTTCGGAGGGATGATAGAACGTAGAGAAGCGGAGTCGAGGGAGCTCCGGCTACTACCGAGTGGGGGATGTAAATGCCCCCGTGATGTATCGGATCGATGCGGCAGCATCCAGACACCCCCGCCTACTACGCGACCTAAAAACGTTCTCCGCTCGCGGGGGATGAATGGCTACTTTTTTCTCATTGGATATCAGCACCTGGGGAGAAAAAATTTACCTAACCACCACCTTCGGAACTACCCCTATTTCTCCTGGCTTATCTTTCCATCGTGATTTACCAGTGTTATGTGGCGGCTGAATTCTGTATGCCTATATTGCATGCAATTTTATTGCATTAATTTTGATAACACACATGCATAAAACATACCTCTAGAATTTCTTTTCAATCTATCCAATTCCTTTGACTCGTCCAAAAAAAAACTCATACATTTTCCGAGAAGTAAGAGAAGGACTCAGCCAAAAATTCGGCTGAAGAAGTTCCCTAGGATTGTGGCGTACCACGTTAAAACCACATATGGACCCGCAAGACACGGGTACCACTTTGAGAAGTAACTTTTCTCAAACTGAAAGGAAGTCGCAACTGTACTCTGTTGAAAAAAAGACTTTTGTAAAGATAGGAACATGTTCTATTAGTGCACACACTTGTTACGAACAATTACACTCAAGCACGAAGATTTGTGAAGTACAGAAAATCACTTGGACCAAACCAGGAAGAAATTTAATTTTTTTTTAAGAAAGAATTCTATAGAGTGTACGTGACAGAACGTAACCCTTATAACAGTTCCTACCTGCTACGCATAACAATCTTTAGTATTTTTTCTATAGTTAAAAAATAACAGATTTCCATTTATTGATAAGACTAATATAAAATTGTAATGGCCGAGTATAATTGCCGTTGTTAAACTCACCACGCGTCCCGCGTTAGCACGCATCTCCAGAGGAGGAGGTTGAAGAGTATCTTTTAATTAGTCGAATGAAGGCATCGCACTACGTTTACGGAAATATGATAGTAATTCAAGTAGACGTTATGCACTTTAATAAAAATAGATGCAATCCGTGGTCCAGTTACCCCGTGATATGTGCCGTGATTCTTCTGATAAATTTAAGAATGATTTATTATATACATATATGCAGTAACTATAGTTCGTGTATATACAGTGTATAGCTATAATATACTATAGTGTTTTACCTATTGTATAGTGTCTGTAGAATCACACGTGAGATATTGTAAAGAAAAACGGAAATCCGTTATCCTGGTGCAGTAACGAGGGCGGATTTTCTCCCTGGGATTTACCAGGGATGTATCGTAACGTAATTGCACCCTTGTCCCATACCCCAGGGGGTAGTTTCTTATGCACGATCACGTACTAGTTGCTAGTATGACTACTAGCGCTACTAATACTCTTGGTTCCTATCAGCTGGCTACGAACCCTGCACGCACTTACGCACTCACGCAATCTCCCGGTTATCAGCAGCACCCCTGGCGTCCGCGAAAATTGATGCACCACCGGCTTCATCCCCCGCGGCACCATCGGTCCCATTAGACACGCAAACTGTCAGTTTTCCTCCGGGAGGAATTAATGATTGTTTTTTTTTTCTTGCTGCTTTTGTTTTTCAGTCTTGTATCGCCTTGCATGATTCTCGACTTTGCGTGGATGATTATTTCCAAAGGCGAGTTTCTGCCGCGTGTATAAGGCTATTGTATTTCTAGGGGGTGGTATTCGCTGCTGTGTAACTAACGAGGCCACGTGTACTGATGGTTTTACGATCCTGACACGTGATGGTGACCTAGAAATGATTATTATTTTAAAAAATTGAATAAAAATATATTTTTGCCAATTGTACCAGTCGCAGTTTTATAGGGGTTGAAGGGATCCTTTTATGTAAATATTGTCTGTGCAGATGACAGGCTTCGATGCTTTCAATGCAAACCATCCAATGAAGCATCGAAGCATCCCTTGGCTGTTTTCCTATCGGGCTGTATTCATCGTAAACGGATTTGGCTTCATTAAGCAGCCCTCTCCAAGATTTCCAACCCCCTGGACCATCATCCCACACCCTTCTGGCACGAACCCTCAAAGACTTTCCCTGGCGTACATAGTGACAGTCGCGCTTGGTAACTATGGCAACAGTGGTAAAGGCAATCAGCGCGAGTCTGGAATTAACGTAGGGCCTACGTTGCAACCCCATACTGAGAATATCAATAAGGGTGCACTGCCCTTTACGCGTGAAAAATTATTTTCCACACTGTACATGCACTCCAAAAAGAAATAAATACTGCCACGTACCCATAGAGTATTCCTAGCCAATCTCAATCCATAGAAATCATTTTCAGTAGAAAAGTGGTAGAAAAGGGGTAGCGATCTTAAAGTTAAAAATGAATGAAATTTCATTTCAGATATTGGCTGACACCCCTAAAGGGTGCAACGTACAAATCTGATACGAGTCACATCCGACCAATAAGAAGCATTGATACTTTTTTAACTGAAAACTCACGCAACCCCTATCCAGCCTAAAGGGTAAGTCTGAAAGGGGATGGTATAAAGGTCATTTGACAGGGGTAGCTGTCAGAACGCTTGCGCAGTGTATGCAAAGCACCCTACATCTTGGGGGAACCAATGGTAATCCTTTAAAGTTGATTCACGGCCCATCCCCTTCTGAACCAATGGTATCAACCCCCATAAGGAGGTCTGCACGCAGCACCCTTATCGAAAGGAAGCAGGCTGGTAGATTTAAAAAATGACGCATCTCCACCACCAATCACACGGCAGGAGGCGGACGAGCATTCTGATTGAGACGAGTCTCTTCCCATAGGCGTCCTATAGGCTAGATATCTATGTATATCATGATACCTACCCCATAACCACCCCTAGTTGATCTTGGGCCTCATATCTTTCCCATGTACCCGTATCGTCTTGCGAACGACTATCCAACTTCTCTTGAATTTCCACCCACAACTACTAACTTATCTTCGACCCCCGTCTTTGCCCCTGTCTCCGTTTCTCATTTTTTCATCCCCTTTTGCTGCTTCATCTCGAATGTTTGTTCAGGCCCAGCTCAAACGCTAGTTTAGCTTCAGATACTTCGATCACGTACTGTATAATTGATTAGGCCCAATCTCATTTAAACTAACCCAGAACTCCAATAGTAAGGGTGGCTCAGTGAATTCAAGAATCTAGACTATAGAATACAAAAATGTAACATTTTAGGGGTGCTCTATATATATATATGTGTGTGTGTGTGTGTGTGTGTATATATATATATATATATATATATATATATATATATATATATATATATGCACTATAAGGCCCCCTGGATCTCGTGGCTTTGCAATGCCAATGTTTGAGCAAAGAGGTCGCCCGATAAGCCAATACTCTGTGGCTTAAAGGATTAGCTGTTACCCTGCCGTGAGAAGAGCAGGGTAAGATAACAGTGAGTGCAAGGGATAGTAGTAGTAATAGTGCAGGGTGCAAAGTTACATTTAAACAAAAATATATAAATTTAATAATAATCATGATAAAGCAGAAACATTTTAAAGGAATCCAAGGCACAGACCTGGCTATTTGAAATGAGTGAGGTCGCCAGAACGTTAAGTAGAGGGGAGGTTAAGCAAGCAACGAGAATAGGGGTTGCGGGGTCCCGTGAGGGGGATGAAAGCCAGAAAGTGGAAGGAGAAATGAAGGGGGAACGTTCTTCTAGAGAAGCCGAGCGCGTTGGCTGCAGGGCTGTAGTTGTTGGCGTCCATTTCTTCCTTCTTTTAATCTTACTTTCCCGCAAACGGGCAGCCAGGCGTTAATTCAACGGCATTGATTGCCACGCGAATCCAAGACCCGTCATCCAACCCTCCTTTTTCTACCCCCTAGCATTCGCTACCCATCTATACCTATACAGACCCGCCCCCTACCACCGGCATCCTTAACGTCTGCCTCCACCAACCCTCTTACCAAGTTTCACTCCTACATAGCTACTATATTCTCCACGAGTACCGTCTAGCATTCTATATATTTTACTACTTGCACTTCAACCCCTATTCATCCCCAAGAGTTATGTTACATTACGAGAAAAATATTTATTTCCAAAAAATCGTGAATTCTTCTTAGAAAGTGATTTGTGGGGAGAAAAAAGACACGAACCTTGAAAGTCCAGTAAAATAGGAATGAGACGAAGAAAACAGTAAAAAGTCCTTAAATAGGGGTAGGTCGTATCAGTAGATGGTCCCAGTTCCAGGTACGAGGAAAGGGCTTAAGGAAAGGGTCATGGTGTCATGATATCACCATGGAAAATCATGCTTAATAAGGAGTTTCCCGAGTTTATGGCGATGGGCCCAAGTTCGCGGGGGTTGATGCAAACGATCGAGATAAATGTTCGAGGGGTGACGGAGACGAGATGAGCGAGAGCCAGATCCTTCAAGGGCGTAAACGGGGGTTGGTAACGGGAGAATACTAGAATGGTTGAGAGATACGAGGGGTCGGGGGGGATGGAAGGAAAAGCCAAGGGGGAGAAATAAGGGAAAGCACTAGCAGTGGGGCAGGGGTGGGGCACGGGGGGTGGCAAGGGTCGAGTGCGGGGTCAATCTATAATAAAGCTGGCACTATCTCGACGAGCTAGCGCGAACGGGCGACAAGGCGTCGTAAAAAAAAAGAAGACGGGGGATGCTACTTAAGAACGGATTACGGGGGTGAAATCGCGGCACTGATGGCGTCCACCGATATCGCCTCTTTTCCACCCCTTACGTATTCAGACTAAGAGATCACGTCTGGGGTACACTAAATCCTATGATTAGAGCAACCCCTAAAAAGGCAGTGTTACTAATTAACATTTCTAATTCGGTATTATATTACCTGCTGATAAGGGATGTAATATTGCATTTCTTCAATTTTACATTTCCGCATTTTTCCATTTTCTTATAATATATACTCAGTAACATCCTCGTCCTCGCATCTCGTGTAAACCTGTGACCTTCCGATGTTCTTTCCACCCTGAGTATTTTCACCCTCGTTATTCCAGCCGATTGGGCGCAGTTGTCAGCGATTGGTAATTCAGTGTAATCATCAGGAATCGGCCGAGTAACAGTGGCTAGAGCGTAGAGGGTTGGTTTTGACCTGGGGAAAATGCAATTCCAATTGTGAGTATAAGACATTATCTAGAATAATCAATAGGTTTTTGAGCAACCACGTGTTCTGGCAGACACGTGGTTACAGAGATGTCAAAAGAAAAGAGGAGGGGGAGATGTCAAAAAAGATATATGCACCCGAATCTAATTAACGTGCCTAATCTTTAGACAAACTAACCCCTTTTTATAAGATTTTTAAAACCCTAATGGTCTCCGCTACTCTTTGCATGTTTACCCCTGTAACCTATCCTCATGCCTCGTTAACCCTGTCACCTGTTCCTACTACCTGTTATACAATTTATAATGTGTAAACGACGTCGCGGCGGCTTCATCACAACGGACGCTTTATGCTCTGTGGATAGCCCTTTATGCTAATAAGGGAGAGGGTTGAATGTTACGTCAGCGTGCCTAATGGCGTTCACCTGTCCGGCTGCACGTCTACCTGTAAGCACGTGGAATGAATTATAATTCGAAAGGGTAGCTACCCTATTTGAATAACCCTTTATGCTAATATTGACCCTAAATATTAACAAATGACTAGATTTTATCTGCGGTACCTTTACAAACGTATCCTTAATGCGCGGAATGATTACATTATATCTAAATAATTAATCTGCAATATATCAATATAATTATTCACAAGTATCAAACCCTGTTGGCAAAAATGTCATAAGAATGTCTGCAACGCGTATTTCCAAGAACATGAAAAACATACCATCCCCAACCCATTCTTTTTTTTCTATTTTCAATTTCACGATAAGATCGTCAATAAACCGGTATGAAAAACTTTTCCAAAAATACTCCAGCCCAAAACTTGGTTATTATACAATCCCATAGTAATTCCGTTCATTACACATGATATACACGGTATCTTATCCATAGCAGATACATAACTATAGATACAACTCAAGAATCCGTAACAGCAATAGAGACTATATATATATATCTCACAGCACAAACAATACAAAAATTATGTTCACGAGAGTTCACCAGGAGTTTCGCAATCTTCTTCGTAGCTTCTACGGCCGGGACGAACAGGGAAGCCGAGGGATAAAAGTTTCCAGTATATCCAGATGAAATGAGCCAGTCATTTTCGTTTTTCCATCGGAGCCGCGAACGAGCTGAAATAAAAAAAAAAGAAGAACAAGTATTCGAACAAGTGTTGAACGAAAATAACAATAACATATCGTATCCCATGGACGCCATAAGTGTCCAGGGATTGGGTCTGCTTAATAATACTGAGCTTTTAGGCCTATCTCGCGAGCACAGATGTAGTCTGGGGGATGAGTAAGGGTAGGGCTGTCATAAAAGCAAGCTCCTACCCTTATAGAGCAACCGACTCCTAGCTACGTTCCAACTCCCACCCTTACTGGGTTCGCCGAGAAACGAGGTTTCTTTTAATTAAACTGTCCCCCGCCCCGAAAAAAACGGGACTCTCGAGACATAACAACCGACAGGCACGCGTTATCAGCGTTCGCCAGAAGTCCAGTGGCTACCAACCAACCCCCTCACGCCCCCCCTTCGTCACCCTGCTCAAAGTCCCATTCCAGAATTCACCGTCGCGACCCAAGCCAACCCCCTTTAACTTCCTCCTCTAGCAGCACCCCCTACCGCCCTTACTGGCTTTGCTAAACTCGATATTGACATCGCGATGTCAATGAGAACCGATAGCAACCTTGCTGAAGCGAGCCAAACCCGTGACTTTTACCCTTATCTTAATTACCCCTGTCTGGTTGACTACTGACGTAGGAGGGGATGATTCTTAATTCCTCTTACTACATCCCCGTGGCGCTCGTACCGGCAAAGAGAGATGGTCTCCTCCTGGAAGTTTTTTACTAATCATCTCACGTACTGACCTATCTGGGATATACAGGAAAAAAAAACATAAAGGGATCAGAACTTTTGGATTTACTTTGTTTTAAGAACTTTTTACGGATTATTCTGTTCACTGGTTAGATCAGTGATGAAAGGGTGAGAAATATTGATAGCTGGTTATATTGCTTTTTGTTGTTGAGAATATATTTCTATGAGAAATAAGAATCTGATTTTGTACAGTGAAAATAGGACTGTCGATGTCAGACTTGTCGCTGTGTCTTTTTCTAGTGCAAGTTTACTTATAATATCAGCTAGTAGTCAGGCGGCTGGATAGCCAGACAAGCAAGCAAAGAAGAAGAGAGAAATAAGAAAAAAATTACAGAAAAGGAGAGAAAGGCCGGACTCTGGCCGGTTGCTGTCAGCGTCGTGCAATCCCGTAGAGAAATGCCCTCTTTATTATCTATCAGAAGCAATCTACCACCGAACTCTTTCCATCCCTCCTGTCGACCGCCGTTTCCTTCCTCGTTCATCCCTTATTCGAGATTTCCTTAGCCGGACGATTAAGAATAAAAATAAATTAATAAATATAATATATTTTCCACGACAGACAATTCTTTCGTTTCTCCGTAAGCATGAATGAAAAATTGACACTGTACAAAAAATTCTTTTTTCTCATTTCTTCTTCCTTTTCTTGTCTTTTAACAAAACTAAAGACGACCCATGATGATGTAGTTGGATTCGGTATAAATGCCCCAAGCGTCCCACTGTATATAAACCAGTCAGCTAATTTAGACCGACTATTCCGTGAAATTACCGGGGTTGCGGTAATGAGAGGGTGAATGCTAAGGGTGAGGAATCTATCTTGGATAACAGTAGTCGGCTAATCACGGCCGGTAGCTCGTTAGCGAATTGAATGCCAGTCGAATCGAGCGTAGCCATACCTACCGGAAAGAGTCCTTCTTTCCGCTCCTTGTAAAAACTATCACGTACCGATTTAGTTCGTTCCAACAAGATTCCTGACACATTCCCACCTGTACTATACTACGCCGTTAATATGTAAATTTACGTATAAATTTACAATAAGCTTTTAAGACAGTAAAAAATTATTCTATACACAGCATCCCGTGTGCTGAAGTCAGACAGAAAGATCCCTAGCCTTAAAGTTTTCGAGTTTCCTATACCTTCGGCGAGTGCAAGAGAGACAGCCTTATGGGGACTCCTGTGATTAAGAGACAGACAGACATACCAAGGGCTCGGATCAGAATTCTATAACGAATTTACTTGACATTACTTACTTAATTTTATCTTAAGGATCATAAAATCCTGTAAGACATAAATATATGTAGTACATACTTACAATATAAATATATATATGTATATATTTACAGGGTGTTTCAAAATTCGCGCATACGGACTGTTGAATAATATTCTTTGAATAAAAATAGCCCACAAGTTAGAGGACAAAAATTGTATCCGACAATTAGTTTTTAAGATATAAATGTTTAAAGTGAACCAATCACGTTTTAGCAACCAGCAAAAAGATGCTTTGCTCGCTTTGGATCCAGGGATAAGTCTGGCTGAAGTGCGGCTGATGTCCCGCTAAAGTGCAGCCCATGTGCGGCTACAAATATATTGATGGATGACTGCACATAGAGCAAACTTCAGCTACACTTATTTCTGGATTTCGAAATGGCATGGAAAGTTGTTCAGGTTATCCGCTACAAATTTAATTCCCAGCCGCACACGAGCAGCACGTCATCCGCACATCATCCGGACAACGGCCAGACTTATCCCTGGATCAAGAGCGAGCACAGCCTGTTGTTGCTGGCTGCTAACACGTGATTGATTCAACATTTATATCTTTAAACGTTTATATCTTTAAACGTTTATATCTCAAAAATTAATTATCGGATAAAATTTTTGTCTCCCAACTTGTGGGCTATTTTCATCCCAAGAATATTATTCAACAGTCCGTGTGCGCGAATTTTGAAAGACCCTGTATATATAATATATAGGCATCGCTAGTTTTTCGTTACTCAGTGGCCACCCTATGTTTGCTCATTAACGATCCCTCTGTCGCGAGTCCCGGACTTCCCGTGGGAAGGGAATCTAGTAACAGTATAAGAGATGGGCGTATATCGCTCTAAAAGGAAGGTAGGGAAGGTGGACTAGGTAGGTAAAGTCCAAGATCCCTTGTTATATCGGCCAAGAAGAATAATACGTCAGACTCAAAGCGACACAACTAACTTTTTCAGGGGTATCCGGCACACGTGCGCATGCGGGCGTGTTCGAGATACAAATTGAAAACTCATGATTCCTTCGATTTTACCTGTAAAGAGGAAAAAGAAAAAAGATGATTCCATAAACCTTTTTATACAAAATAATATTTCATTCGATACGGCTGGTATAAAGATCGACCATTTAATAGCTTGTCCCGTAACATGCTGTTGCTGTTCTGTACTCTTTGCTTAATGACGGCAATTATCTTGAGTTTGATTATTACTTGTACTATGGGCGAATTCGCATTGGTCGATTTTGCAGCCAGCTCTTCTTCTACCTTCTCGTTACCCTCCGCCCCACCCGGGCAATCTAACGTATGTAGAAGAAACATCACGCATTTCTCCTCGTACCGATCTTGGAATCCTACAGGCCAGTATTAAACCGGCGGTGCGGAGCGCTAATAAATAAATCAATTAAAATTTAAATTCTACCAAAGAGTTAAATCGCTAATTGCGCACGATCGCGTACGTGAATGGATTTGCAATGCAATTGCATTGTACCCAGGGAAGGTTGAACGCGTGTGCATTAAAGGGCCGCGAGCACAGGCTGAATGTTAATGGTGGAAATAGCAAGATCCGCCATTGAAGAGACATCGTCACTGTCGCATAATACGCAGTCACTTAAACATTAAAGAACTTGATAGTGATAGAGGAAAACTACCTTCTAAATTACACCGGCATAGAATAAAGAAGACAAGAGAGGGTACTGTACATTGAGGTTATGTATGTACAATGTATAGTATATTAACCGTAAGTACTGTGTGTAAATGTATATATGCAGTTTGTTCGACGTAACTTCCCATAGATTAGAACCGTGAGAAACCGTGTGATTGTGGAGTATTTGTATTTTTCGCTATTTCACAACTCCATGGAATTGCATAGTACGAGGCGGAGTCGCGATGGACAAAAAAAAACTTGTTCCTCGCGTAACGAATGTCATTCTCGTACAGCAGGCGATCTTGTTCCCGATTCCGACATGAATATTCATGGCGTCTCTTGGACTTATGCAGAACGCTTCTGTACCAAGTGATACGGGACGGTCGGCCATTCTTAATCGGCATGCGACGCGCGGCGTCTTCTTTTTCTCAGGTTTGCCTTTCTTGCATCTTCATATTCCGCGACTGATTCCTGGTAGTCTTCGTGGAGGTGTGTCCGCAGGATGGACCGGGATCTGGTGCCGCTTGAGAGAGCTGAGTCTCTCTTTTAATTAACGAGGAATCAATCAATAGCTGTGAGAGAGTGAGAGAGACAAGGAGATGACAAAGAAAAGTCAAAGTCAAGTTGACGAGGAAGACAGGAAGAAGTAGTAGCAGAAGGAAAAAGCAGGTGAAGTTCAAAGAGACATGGACTAGTAGAATAAAATAGAGTGGAAACACAATAGAATGGATAGGGGGTGGTTACACTGATAACCCACCCTTCCTTTTTCGTATATAACCTTCGGACTCGCAACAAGTTTTAAAACGCCCCAAAAAACTTTCCTCCTACCGTTGCCACCCGATAGCATTCCCAATTTCTTTTCTACCCTCGGAAATGCTTGCTGGCCAAATTGCCAGCCAGTCCAATATACGACTAACCAACGATCAGCCTTTATATCCAATCAGATTCCACCTCCGCGAATTGACCACTGACGAAATAACTGACTACCTACAGTCCCGCTTGTATTATATATATTTCGAACCTTTCTCGAAGTATCTCTGGGGGACGATTTTTTTAATTCTAAAAAAAAGAGAATAATTAACAGAAAATAAGTGTTCAGGAATGTTTACCAAGGTCCTCTGGGTAAACCAGTTTCTATTATATAAAGGAATGGGACGTGGTTAATGCTATTACAAGAATTGATACAAAAGAGTGGACCATCCCTCTTGCTAGGAGGGATTTTTAAAATGGTCGCTCCTCCCTCTTATCGTCTCCTGTGGGAGAGGCTACAAGGACCTTGGCAAATATTTGGTTAGTCTTTGATGGGCTCATACGGGAAAGGGAGGTCCTGCCGGAGTTTGAGGTTAAAGGGTATGGGGTGAAAAAGGTAGAGAGAAGGTTTCAAAGAAAGTGGAGGTGAACGAATAAGGAGGTAGAACTTTGAACCGCGTCTAAGAGGCGAAGGTTGGACGTCGAGAAAGCAGGATGACCAAACGTATAGGATGGAGAATGACGGTAGAATAGAAGAACAGAAGGATAGAAGGAGAAACGGATGAGCCGTTAGTCTTGGAGAATGTCGGGCATTTTTATTGGTTCCAGCTTGACTCGACTGCGATCCGTTTGGTCTTTCTCCTACTTTTGTTCCCACAGGAAACCGATCAGCCGTACGAAAGGACTACCAGGAGGACGCAAGGGTCTGATCTTGTATGTAGCTTATTCCCTGTGATCGCTGAAGCGTCATCTGGGTAAAACAGATAGTAAAAAGAAAAGGAATAAATCAAATAAAAAAGAATTTAAAAAATATAAAATGAAATGCCAAAGGTGGATAAAAAGTTAATTCAAATATGAATACAAAATTTTTTTGATTAATTCAATTATATATACTCACTGAGTTATTGGTTTTTTATTTTAAAAAAAATGGTACTCTTCTTATCCCGTTCCTCTACTAAGGAATTCCCATATCGCATTGCCATATTTGACTGACGTTTCTACAGGATCCTAGATAGAGAATCCTGGAGGATCCTATAGGCTCGGGGATCAAGGATTCTGGAGTCAAATTACCCACTCAGCCCTCTTCTATTGCTCTTCAATCCGAGGATATTGGATTCCTAAATGCTGATGCGCACGAGGACTCAGGAGTTTTTCTCGAGTGCCTTTTCGTCGCGTACACCATTCGACATTCCGCCATTAAATTAGCAGCCATATTATTGCGTAACGTTACCCAGCTATTTCCACGAATAGTAACCAGAGAGAATCCTGCGATATCGGTGCTGCGGGAAAAAGCAAAAAGAAAGTTAAAAAACATTCCGAGTGAGTATACACAGAGAAAAAAATGGACGAAAGCATAAGGTAGAAATGTAATGCACGCTGCGCATTTATTCCCAGTATATTTTTACGGCGGCCATTCACATCCGCGCGAATATACGCTGTAAAAATACAAGGTTTTACCTCGAAGGTATATCCATCCCCCTTGTGTCCTGATCCACCCACTTTTCTACCTTTTTTCCCAACAACCCGGTACAATAACATTTCTCTCTTCCGTTTTGTATTTTGTGAGTCAATCCGAAACATGAATCGTATAATAATTCAGTAAAGTAAAGGAAAATACGCCGGATATTATTCGTCCCGGCTCACTCACGTCGGATCCGTCTCCATATTTATCAGATACGGCCCGATATTTTTGAACGCCTCCCCAACTGCCATTTTCATTTTTCTTCATCCTTGTCTTTCGTTCGTGCCCTCCATTTTTTTTGACACTTTCATTATCATTATAATTCATATACACCAATGTCTAACTCTCTATTAAAGTCCCACGTATGTTTCACCCATCCGCCTATAGTATGTCTATGATAACTCCCATTGTAGATTCTCATTTTTGCGTAAAATTATACCGCGTGGGCGTGGAATAATGTATGTGGCTTGGCCGAGAAACGGCGCTCATTGCAATTCCGATGAGAAAACTGGGTGCGAGCTGTGCCTTGCGTCTTCTCGATAGATCTCCCGACTCTCATACATATTGTGATTACTTCCGAGCTAGAGGAGTTAGATAAAGTGAGCTACACGTGATATGAGAAAAACCCAAAAATCGGTACCGACGTGTTCAGTCAGTTTAACATTGTCAATCATAACGTCCAAATTCTTGTACGGAGAAAAGATTTGAAAAACCATACAGAACAGTGTAATCCTCTGTTGTCACTTAAAAATCCAAAATTCTCACAGACAAAAAGGTCAAATTTGAACCCTGAATAATATTTGGAAGGGGAAGGAAGACACTGGATAATTTTTATTAATTCCTTTTTTTTAGGGACACTCGAAACTCTCCATTCTCATCGATAACCCAACCCCTCACATCCGGTCCCCTTTTTCCAATACCAAAGTCGATACTCCGCGTCGATGCTAAATAGGAAGAACATAATTTCGTAAGTGCAGACGAATTGCTTTATCGTGCGGAATAATGGCCCGTATTCACGGGTAGCCCTCATAATTCTCTGTGTTATATTGCACTTCTTTTTTTTGCACGGCAGTCACGTGTATTTTCCATGGTTCCCAGTGGCGACTGCGTGGTACCAAAAGGGAATGATTAGAAGAAGAAGGCGAATACGAAGAAGGGGGTCACTGCGTCACTTGAACCATTCAAATGGAATGGAACGAAAGATGAAAAACGTAAAAAAATCTTAAGATACTCGTACGAAGTATATAGTATATCCGCCTATGGTATGTACCATTTCTGTGGTATAGGTGTTACTACTAGAATTACCACAACATCCTTGCCATTTCTTTTTCCTACCTTCTTTATGCCCTTCCTCGTCGGCGAGCACTCACCAAGTGTTATTTTATTTCATATATTTTGAAAGGGCCCAAGAAAAGTGCTCCAGAATTGAGTGCGCATCTCGCCTAACGCGCTAGACGCTTCAAGAAGGAATGGAAAAACGTGTGAAGGAAACTCCGGATCTTATGGAGGGATGAAAGGACGTAGGTAAAGCCGTCGTTTCTTTAGGATGACAATTTTTCGAAAGATTAAACGTAAAATTAAAATAAGGTTTGTGATTTTGGTTTTACGAAAAAAATGTATAATTAGCAGTAATTATGTGTTGAATTTATGGTCTCTTGTATTTACGATTTAATTCTGTGCATTTACTGTAACTTCAGACAGTCGGTTAGTCGCGCGACGTTCGGATGCGAATCGGCCCTTAGGTCTGTCGGTGCATCAAGGGAATTGCGAAATCACGGAATCAGCTGCGTCTGGTGGAAACAATTACTTCGCGAGGAGTGCATAAATAAGGCTGTGCACAATGCAGCTGCTCCGTTGAATACGTCGCGCCGAATGCGACTGCATTTGCATTTTCGCGATTGGAGACAAATGAAAGGGGGACCCAATAAAGGAAGGACCAATTGCGAATTCGATCCGAGCCATTTACAATTTACATGAAGGACATTCTTGAGATTCCTGAATTCAATCTGACTTGATTTAATTAATTGATTCATTCAAGCACTATTGACGTGAATTAATTTTTTATTCACTCAGCGACACTCACCGCAAAGGGCCTTGTCCAAATTGGGCCCGTTGCTATGGTAACCAAAAATATTTAAATATCTCATTGTCAGATGAAATTTCATCTTTCATTCCTCTTTTTCTTAAAGCCGCGTTTCTTATGAATGAAACAAGATGAGTAACTGCACGATGATGAGTAAAGTGCAAATCTAGAGTGAGAGTGAGTGGGAGAGAGTAAGAGAAAGTAAAAGAAAATACAAACAAGGGCAGAACGTCAGAGAGAAAAAGGAGTGAGAAGTCATGAGGTCCCCTCGATTCCTTAAACGAAACGAGTTTTTGCAAACGCGCGACTTTTTATTCCGACCTAGCTGATGTAAGGGGTGTAGACGGTAGGGTGACTGTATAGGGTGGTGGTATACGAGGGATGAAACGCTAAGGGAGGTTTTCCTCCTTTCCTGCCAAATACGTATACCGCATTCAGATCAGCTTTGGGTCCCCAAACGTAAAGGTTTCTGTACGTCAGCAGCAAACATCAAAGACTCCACTGACGAATTTTACCCTCGAACTGGGACCTGAGAAAATATACAATGAAATAGAAAAAAAAAGGAAGAAAATCCCGAAAAAGGATTTTGTATTTTTGTACATTTATATCTGTAGCTCTGTGGTTACTCTATAAAATCGTACCACCGTTTTTTATGCTTCAATCTATTACTTTTTCAGTTCGCATATACATATGAATGGAAAAGTATAAATATCGGATGTATCAAATAGACTGGCGCATGTAAAGGAGATTCCAAGGATCGGGTGTCTTTGGTACTTGACTGAAAATAGCAGCAATACTGTTGAGTGCCTCGAATGGTGGCTTAGGGGATGCTGGTAAGGATTTGCTTTTCGAAGGGAACGACCCTGGAGGCAGTACTCGTCGGCCAGGAATGCATATTCAGGGGGTTCGCTGCTCGCAGGGACGTCCGTGAAGCTGGCGGACAGGGTGGTGCGAAACTACGTGATATGTCCTATGGATTCATAAAGTAAATAGAGATAAACTGTGAGAAAACAAAAAGAAGAAATTACAAAAATTGCATGAAATTTTTTAAAATGTTTCATATATACCGGGAATTGAAAGGCCGTTTCATAAGGGATGATATTGGAAAAGACTGATTTACCAAAAATGTCAAAATCGGTTGTATACGTTTATATGGAATTAAGAATATGATTTATTTCGAAAAATTTTTATAAATATTTTTTTTACTGCTGTACTATTAACCTGATTGTTGCGAATTAATTAGAACTAGTTCAACGGAAGAATTCGTAAATCAAGGGTACCGTACACGGATGGACACGCTCCTGAAGCTTGAGGGGATGTGTAGTAGTCACCCCTTCAGATCAATAATACCACCCCATTTTAGCGCATGCTCACTACAAGGACCGTATTTTCCCCACCTACCGAAGTTTCCATCCCCTGATGCCTACGACTTGGAAGGCCACGTACCCCCATGCAACATTCATAGCGCCATCAATATTATACGCGCGAAATAATAACCTGTGCATTTATTATGAAAGGGGGGGGGGGGGGGGGCAGAAGGGGGTGAACCCGGAATTCGTGGTGTATAAAATCGAATGAAAAATAGGTATACCAATGAAACTCTACAATAGGCAATGAAGACCAATCATTTCAAACAAAAACAGCCTAAAAATCATGCAAAAAAGGACCAAATTTCGATTCGAAATTTTTGAAAAAAATGGAAATCCCAGACATTCTTTGGACTACTTATACAACGTGTTATCATGACCTCTCTTTATTACAATTGTTCAGTACCTTACAAAGGTATTGCAAGCAAGAGCAATACAAAGGAACAAAAGATTATCTCAGTGGTAATTAAAAAATAAATTCATTTTAAAGTCACGCCATTTGTCTCGATACGTCACAGTCTATTTACAAAATACATTTGTTTACCCGACGATATCTTTATATGGCTTTATCATTAAGTCTATCTCTATGTTTACATCAATGTAGATAGAAGATACAAAAATTCTCAGGCGTTATGTAAATCTCATGCCGACTAGTTATATCGGTTGTTTCCTTATGAATAACAACTTGACATTTAGACTGAAATTCCGGTTCTTCACGATTTTCATGAGAACGACGTCAATTTCTACTACCGACGACATTCTCTCGCGTCTTCTTAGTCACTAAAGATCGTCACCGACTCTTTGCTGCAATGTCGGTTCATTGAATATTGCGCCATTAACATTGAACGTGATAACGTGACTGAAGGTTTATAATTATCGTCGATTATCAACAAAGCTAGATTTATCGTTGTTGCTGCGCAAATCCGCATATTCACTTTGAACTTTGCAAGTGTCACAAGATACATAGAAACGCTCTAGCGTGATAATTTCGTCTCTAATATTTTGAGGGAAAAAGGAAGTTATTCTTTTGTCCGTTTATCATGGCCGATAAATTGCGAAAAATTCTCATCAACAAGGAGACACGAAATTACGTAATGAGGTATAGAAATTTGTTATAATTTTTTAACGAATTAATATTGATAAAATTGATTATCGATCGAATCTCTTGCACAAGCACACACTTCTGGGGACCTATATTCAACTTCATGATTCCCATAGCAGCGATAAATGACATGAGAAAGACTCCACGAATCATCAGTGGTAATATGACTTTGGGTAAGTAGCTTAAATACATGCAATTTACAAACTTCATAAGCACAATATTTCTTAATTGTACTTTTTCAAATTAACAGCATTAACCGCCTACAGCCTTGTTTTCATGAGATTTGCGCTAAAAGTCAATCCACGAAACATGTTACTCTTCACGTGTCACATAATCAATGCCAATGCACAGCTGATTCAAGGATTTCGTTATGTCAACTATCACTATATAAATCCCAATAGTGAAAGAATCAGCGACAATAAAGATTCATCAAAGAAATAATATATATTCAATAAAGGATTTCAAAGGATTATAATGAAAAAACAAAAGAAAATATTTTACATAAACTAACGAGAAGTATCACTGATTATGGTACAGTGTGATAAAATCTACATGTATAGTATAAACGCAATCATGAGAGAACGACTATAAAAAAGGAATAATTTTTTCTTCTCATTCAGAAGGGTCATCCTCCAGGGGTCATAGAACCGATACTGAACTGCATGCGCACTAGGGCGCAGATCGGATCCGGGGTCACTTTATAGGGTCTCTCACGGATCTAGTAGGAATCTATCCCGTATTCCGTATTTCCGAATGCTAAGCCACTTGGTGTGCCTTTACTTCATCCCTCTGGAAAGCACAACTCACCCCCGTCAGTCGATCCATAAAACCCGCCCCACCCACTGAATAAATATATATGGCCTTATTAGCCCTCCTTGGCTTCGATCATGCGTTCTGCCCATAAATTCGCTTCCACTCCTATTCCTAGTTTCACCCCGACTTTCTCCCTGTTTGTTTATTCACGCATGGGAGAAAGAAGAAACGAGAGACAAAAATAAAAAGTAGAGATAAAGACGAGATTAAACTTTCGTCAAGATTCTGGGTTCGAATTCAGCGTAGGGAAAATATTTTTTTTCTATCTAAAATAGCGCATGTTTATCTCGTGAAAGCAAGGGATATCAAAGTGGAGTCAAAGGACGGACCAGTCCTTTGGGACTGATTTCACAAACAAATGCCGACGATTGAATCCTGGCAAGTCGTAAGATGGATCGTTCTCTTTGAATCACAGATTACCCGCCTTGCTTTCTCATCCTCATACTTAGGTCCTGTTCTCATCCACGTCCTTGTACATCTTCTCATCCTTCTTGTACTCGTTCTCTCTACTCCTTCATTCTGGCCTGACTTGGCTGTCTTAAGGCCGATTCACACACTTCAGTGCCGTATGTGTACCGTGCACGTCCGTGCACTGACGTAAAAAATTATTTCATAGATCTAAGTAGGACTGTCCTCTTATTTCAGTTTCCGTCTCAGTGCCTTACCGTCCGTATCAGTATCCGTGCCTGGACATTGATCTGCGACGATATTTTCACTGAACGGATGGTACTGAACAATGATGGTAAGCTCTTCGATAGAGAAATTCATCCTGCTCGTACGACATTCTGTAACATACTGAATGGTGTTGATACTGAATGGTACTGAAATGTGTGAACACTTTGCACTGATGCAGACGGATAGGACACTGAAATGTGTGAATCGGCCTTTAAAAATTCTACTATATCCACTTTCTTTCGTCCAGCAGTATACGGATGCTATGGGACACTACTTACTGGGTCCGTGATGCTACATAGTTTTACTACTTTTACCAATGATTGTGGAATACTTCTCTACCTCTGGGACTTACCTACTTTTTCTTATTCCCTTCAGTCCTGTGTCGCTGTTACAACCCTCCAGCAATTTGCCAGATGCCTACGTTGCTGTCCTGGCGTTCGGTCTGCGCAAGCAAATCTTGTAGAATTAAGAAGATCCCTGAAGCCATTTCTCTTGGTCTTACTAAGCACGGCATATCCGCTTGATTATCTGTAAACTAAATAGAAATGTTGTTTCAATTAAAAAAGTTACGTTTTACGCGTCTCAGAATGAATTATTGAACCCCACAAGTGGGCGCTGGTTCATAAAAGTGTAATGGCAGCCAAATGAACTGTAAAGCGGAATTTCAGAATTATAAAGACTCGTGAGCTGGATGTTTTTTTTTACCCCAAGGGTCACCCACAACCCCTGTGAAACTCGACGATCTTTAAATTAAGTGCACTGGCTTATAACGCCCATGTAAAGTCTCGTTCGATTTCCACCCCTAGGTTGAGTGAAGTAGAGAGGAAGGAATAGGAGAAAAAAGAAAAAGTATGCGAGAAAATGTATGGCAATGAAAGAGCACGTCGCTGAAACGCGTAACGAATCCGGCATGACGACTCACCCCCTCACAGTTGGGGTGGTTTTACCAGAAGTCGAGGTGAAATGAATCAAACGCACCCTCACCAGAAATGCGGGACATACATTACTCCTGGGCATTTCGGATTCTGCGAATTTCTTATGGACCGGAGTGAGACAGAATGAAACAGAAAGAAAAGAAGAAGAAGGGAAAAAAGTGAACGTTTCCGCAAAATCGGCGAGAAATTATAGGGTAGAAACCCTCTGTCACCCCTTGTACCTCGGTGACACTCCTCCCTTTGCAGGGGAAAAGCATTTTCTTACTTTACTACAGAGAGCGAGAAAATCATAAGACTACAAGTCCCAAATGGGCATTACAGACTGGAGACTGTATAGAAAAAGAAATTCGCAGAGCAATCGAATTTTTGGAAAAGTACAAGGGGTGAAATGTTACGGGATGAAATCCATATATTCGGATATACAGTGTGTCTCAAGCTGACTTATTTTTTACTCATATATTTCTTTCTTCTTTTTACTCGTGATATATACATTCGTATTGTATTGCCGAGGATGAAAAAATTATGCCCTCATTTTACAGAGACGCTTCGGCACCTTCCCGCGGGACCCACGGCCATTTATCGTTGTTTATGGAAAATGGCCAAGCCGCCCTGCTATTAGATTTTATGAATCAGACACCCCAACTCGTAGAACGACATCTACGCATGCACTTTTACGTACCGGAATAAGGGTAGAAAGAAAACAATACTTATGCACTTTTGGGAGAAAGTGAATTTAAGCGATGAAATGAGTCACAAGGGTAGATTAATGCAAAGGGGATAAATTTGAAAAAATTTTAAATTATTACAAAAATATCAGAATACGATGAACATGGCTTTAGAATAAGACTGGAAAATTTAAGGGGATGAAAATCCGGATGGTGAGTCGACACTGTAACGCGTATAGGGGAATGGTTTACGAACGAGACATTACCCGGGCAGAATAACTTGTAACATCCCCGGGGGTGGTGGTCAGGGCAACCCCAGAAGAGCAGCGGGTAACTCCTGGTGGATTCATAAAAAAAAGTCCTCGAGTCACCCCTCTAAAATAACATGGCACCCGTGTTACGCGACGCGCCATAAGGCCGTGAAAGCGCTCCGCGTTAAAAAATCATAAGGGTGCCATCTTGCTCGTCATCTCCCCCTATAACGGGCCGCCCTGGCTTCTCGTTTTTTAAGGGTTGCACCCTGCCGACCCCCTAAACCCGTCCAAATAACGATGGCCGATCCGTTTATATGCTTGTATCGGATAACTTCGTTGGGTCAAACTAAGCAAAAAAAAGTTTTCTTTAACCACCCTTAGAAAATTTTCAAAAAAATATAGTTGCATGAAATCATCTTGTTTGAGTAGAAAATTTTGAAAAATTTACTCCTTACCAAAAGCGATAAAGAGAAAGAAACTATAAGAATCTAGGGGGTTGGACGATGATGATTCTGGTGGTCGGCCGTTCAGATGTGATGTTTTCGGCAGGGGTGTGTGCCAACGTAGATGGCAACATAATCCTCGATCGAGGACCCCAGCACATGGGGACATGGGGGACATCTTATCTTCATATTACACACGCTCAGTGGTTCTCAAAATTTTCAAAAATCCAAAAGAAGGTAAATCACCCTAAATATGAAAAATCCTATTAAAAAAAGCAAAGAATTAAATTAGAAATTTCAAAAATCTTACATATACTCAAAGATCTATATATCACTCTCAGCACATAAAATTTATATTATACTCAAATTTTGCGACTTTTTTTTTGATAAAATCACGAATTCAAGATTGATAGTAAATTTTTTGAAGTATCAGCTTAAGAAGAGGGATGGCATCCAACTCAAGATCAGGATTTTATTACTTTAAAAGTGCGCGAAAAGCAGTAAACATCCCTTGCAGAGGCAAGGAGACGTGCGGCGAGCGTGACTGCCGTCGGAGTAAAAATAAAGTAGGAAAGAAAAAATGGAGATAAAGAAAAGAGAAAGTAAAAATAAAAATGGCGAAAGACATACGTGGATACGCACAGGAGGATCTCCCAAGCGGTCTCGGTGACTGAGGATGCTTTATGAGCCGTAACGTTAGAGAGCCACCCCCTCTGCGCGAGATACACCCACCCCCTTGCTACACTACCCCCTGTCCCGCGTGACAGGGACACCTATAAACTCGATCCAATATATTAGGGTTAGCCTTGGCAGAACTGTGCAAAGAAAGCCTGCCATTATTTTACCTTTTTTTCCACGCCTCGCGTCTCCACGGAAATTTTCTAATGAAGGTAAAAAAAAATAAATTAGTAAAAGCATCACGTGCTGAACAGTTTCAAAAATTTTTTAAAAATTCACTGCTACCTGCATATATACTCATATATATACACACAAGAAAATAATACATAGAAAAGGTGAAGAACAAGTTACGTAAAGCCACGCCTCTGCATCTGGCAAGTGTCCGCTACTCTGAGTGGAGGGTTCGCAAGGGGCACTATAAGACAACCCAGACGCTGGGGTTGGCAAGTTTGAAGGATATTTTTTATTCATGTGACGTGTTTGAGGGCGCGGAAAAAACACATTCTCCAGATCTATATATGGTCAAGACCCGCGGGAGTTTTTGGAAAGCGTACAGTATAGATAAGGGTGGAGAGTTGGTCGTTGAGGGTATCTTGGTTTTAAAGAAGCCCTTATTACTATATCTACGGTAACGTAAGTATCAATCTACCCTTAGTAATTTCGAATATTTCAGCGTTATCATTTTCGGTATTTTATCACTCGGAAAGGAAATGAAAACCTTTTTTTAACCCTCTGCGTTTCTTAATACCAGACTCACGCATTCCGTGGGGATGAAATACTGAAACTACAGCAAAACAGGGTGCAGGTTGAGACGACTAAAGTATCACGCATGATGCGGAACCCTACAACTTTGCTAACACTAGAAAGTATATGTATATCTATATATTCCTATACACAGACTATATATATATAGTATATAGAAGCTTTACGTAGAGCGATTTGACGCTTACGAAAGCTTTTTTACTAATTGCTTCGCGCACCCCGGGAAAACGAAAAATTCAGAGATATATTCCGCCTCCTAGTACGGAGGGGATGCAGAAAGTCCCTAGGGATACTCTGGTCTTCCGGCCGATCGTTTCTTTCAAATATTTAACCGCAATATCCAATTTTATCCCAGCTACCATCATCCCCCGACTTCTCGATACCAGACCAGTGGGCATTCCTCAGCTAAGCCGCCATATTGTAAAGTCCTCCAAACACAGCACAGCTGCCCTATCCCCTGTTCCTCGATAAGAAAATTCCCTAGGAAATTATATTTAAAAAAACCAACAATCCTCTTATTCGAAATTTCATATACATATATCTACAATTAAAACACAACCGTTTTGTCAGTATTCTTAATTTGTAAGAGAAAAAAAATTTCTCAATTTTCACCCTAATGTGGAAAGGCATTCTCAGAGAGCAAAGTAATTCTCGACTTGACCTGTAATTTTCCGCAGTCGGCTGAACAAGAGCATAACCGAGTTCCGTTAATAGAGAGAACAGTTCAGTATCGAGAAAACCACTCTGGATCATCACGTGGGGTTGCACCCTTTCGCAACTTGTTTACGGGGCTTCGATGATTCTTTCTCTTTCCCTCGCACTGAACTCTCTTGTAGTCTCTAACCTCCCAGAGTTCACCACGAGAAAGATAATATTAAGAAAGAGGGCAAAGTAGGTATAGGATATCAATGACGATACGCGATATAACTCGTCAATTTGGCAATGACAGGGGAGGATAGGGTGGCAAATGGAACTTCTAAATGGATAAGATATAAGAGTTAACACTCGGCCGCGAGGAAGAATTAGGTGTCTGATGTATGAGCAGCTGTCATCTTTACTGGACTTCATCCCAGTCGACAGGGTTTTCGAAAAATAAATTTTTTTCAGAGAATTCCTATTTTTATACCCCTATGCAATATTTGTAGTTCACCCTGTGCATGTTATATGAAAGTTGTAATACGCAGAATTATTTTAGTTAATAAAAGGGTAATTAATACAACGTTTTCATAATCTCAATATATTAGTCTTGCTATAAAGATATCCTGGTGCTCAAATAATAGAGAGAAATAAGCAGAAAAGGATCTCGTCAGTGTGATGCATGTACCGTGTACCTTAGGAAGGAGGCTGAACGTGATCCTGGGTCTGATTCGTGAAAGCGTGAAAGGGTTTCCAACCCTCTCCATCCACTACAGGAAACCAGGGTGTCGTGGATGGCGATCAATCACCCGCCCCCGTGACATGCCACCCCATGCTACTGCCGGTATTCACATAAAGGGTTTCCACTGATATGGCTGAGCGAGTTGACCGATAACAGTTTTCGCGTCGATCTAACCGATGCAGATATGGCGTAGCTTTCATATACTCTGGGGACTTGAAGAACCCAGGACAAGGGTGGATGGAAGAGCCTTCTTCTTGGAAAATGGAAAATCGAAGGAAGAAATGAGTGGCTGCTAAAAAAAATATACGTAAAATGTTGGGACTTTATCTAAGACTACTTTTGAGAGGATATAATATAGGAAAATATATAAATCTATTTGGTCAATCAAAGTCTACTTATACTTGGGAGGTGAGGAAGAGGATTAAGATCCACTTGGAGAACTCGTAAAACCATGAATGAACGTCAGACGCCATTTTATGTTACAAAATTTTGTCCTCGGAAAAGGATTTGAAGATTATCCTTCGTTATAGCGTGAAGGCCTGTATGACTTGCTTCAGGTAAAAAATCCTGTATCATGTGGCAGAATATTCTTAAAAGTTGGAAGGAAGAATCCTTGTCAATAAAATGATAAATGTTTAATATATTTTTTGTGCTAGAATGACTGTAATTTAAATACAAGGCATTTTGATAGAATCAATAGAAGGAAATTTAAAGAACTATTGCCAAGGACTTTCGCCCTGGATAGGGTCACGGAGTCAGAATCATCACCGACACGTTTAACGCTCCTCTTACGTTTTGGTGGCCCCACTAAAAGATAATGTATTCATGAGATAATTATTTCTTGCATTCATTACGAAGCTATAAAGTTTTTACTGCTAGTCCTGTAACGTGAGCTAGTCTACCTTACAAAGTATATGCTGTCCTATACCTGCATAATACCTACTATAGTAGGCAGGCAGTAGGCACCTACTACCTACTATTACTGCTTACTACCCGTCTTCATACTGCCATTGAGTAACTAATTCCACTTTAAGTTCTCAATCTCTATCACCTGAAATAACTCATCCAAAGGTAAGTTTTTAAGTGACCACTAATAAAGAAACAAGGAAGAACGCTAATAAAATATGAAACTGAAAAGAGAGAGAATAATGAGAATGAAAGAAATGGAAAAAAGAAAGAATCTAAAATCCCCATTGGACCTTCCATTATTAGAGGTTCTCGCAGTAGGACAAGAGAAAACGAGCCAGAAGGAAGATCCTGCAATAACGAATCACGTATTCGCTTTCCGGCGTATGCAAGGGTGCGAGAGGGCGGACAGGCAAGAAGGATGGGTGGCTCAAGGCTAGAGGGTTGGAGAATGAAGGGTGAGGAGCATTGCGGGAGCAGAGGCGAGGGCGTCGCGACGCCAGGAATACCAATAGTGGCAGGACGCCCGCACCCCAGAACAAAGACTCTTCCTCTTGGCATCTCACACGCTTCATCCCTATTCTTTACGTATCTCTGTGTACCTCTGCGACTCGCTGGCTCGCAAACATGGCCGAGGGACCCAGGCCGTGCGTGTCCGACGGTGCCGGACCATCCCGGGCTTGGAAATATATCAACTCCTGTGTCATATAAAAATGTGTTTATGCGGCCCACACGACGCCCTGGGAATGGAAACATCGCCGCCGACAACGTACCTTGTCACTGCAGGAATAAGCGGGAACGTGACCGCCAAGTCCAGAGGGTTTAAATAAAGCTTTAAGAATATAACTATAACGGTATAAATAAAATATTTAAATTCTACTGGCCTAGTCATACTAGTACCTATTATTTCTTTTTGTCTCATTCTTTTATCTTCTATATATGAAATATATATATATATAGTGTCTTCCTCTGGTGCGTGTATAGCGTATGATGCATGTGTGTAAGGGACAACGATACCGAGTGACGTCACGAGGCGGTATAACGATGAGCTTCGTTTCCGGTTCCGGCCTCCATGATTTTCGCCCCGTCAACTCTATTCTTCCAATGCCTCCTCTCTCGCCCTTCACCGAGTAAAGCCCCACTGGCTAAGAGATCTCAGAGCAGTGGTCCACGGTTCCCTTTGTATCGAATCTCAATCCCGGCTGAATGCGCATCCGTAACATTTTCAATCCGACGGTTTTCTTCGATTCTGATAAAGCTCCCGGAAACATAGCCTGAAGCTGAGATTTCAGGAGACTCGAGAACCGACATACTTGCCATTTTTATTATCGTTATTTCTTATATATTCCCTTCTCAAATTTTATAGCAAAAATAGATTATTCCTAACCTAGAATAATGTAATGCATCCCTTCTATTTTATACTATTTTAATAACAATTCTTTACTTGCCTATTATCCAAAACAAGATGTCAGCAGAATACTATGCAAGCACTCCCTGATGCAGGCATTCGTGTTTGAATAGAGGATCACGGTTGTATCCGTAATCCTCAGGATACCAACAAGGTCCTTTCTGTTGTACAGGAACGAGGAGAAACGACGACCACGACGACGATGTTGTCGACAGACTCTCGAGATTTCCACCTTGAAAAGGAAAGCGGAATTGAAATCGGCTTTTCGAAATTGCACGCCATACGCATCTCCCATGGGAGATAAATGCAAACACATCCACGTCCAAGATCTTGGACATCAAAAAGAAGAATGAGAGATGGGGAATACACAGCATCTACAATCTATTCTCCAAGATGATATAAAAGACGAAAGAAAGAGGAGAAACGACGTACATACTTGGGTAACTTACTACTGGGAAGGGTCCAAGACCTTCGAATTTATCGTTACATTGAGGATTTCAACCCTCCGATCTAAACGCAAAGTAAACCCAACGAGTAGAAGAAGAGGAATAAGGGAAAAAATAACATTGCAATCCTGCTGGCTTTGAAGCCGAGCAAACATTTTAGCTAGATATGCCCTATAAATGTGTGCACAGGCTCGTGCCATGGGAATTTCCAATGGCTAGAATATATTTTTCTATGCAATGAATTAACGGTATTTAAACTAGAGTTTATTTTGTTTGAAATTGTCCTTAAGTCAATTTTCACCCCGAGCTTTAATTCAGTAGTAAACTAATTAAGATTCATAGCATAATTATATGTCTAATAATATGCTATTATTTGATACGCAATGTTTTATTTGTCCTTGCCATTTTGTGAATGCATAATTAACTGGCTTATATTTATCTCAATATACAAAAGGGTATTTTTATATATTCTTTTAGTCTTACGCTTTTGTAAATTGTCCGTGCAAATGTTTCGAGTTTTGAATATGATGATAATGACGTGATCATTGAGATGGACAATAGAATTCATCCAAAAATTGTGGATATTTTATACAGGAGTGTGCACTGCTTACTGAAATTACAAGGTTACTAGAACGGACATCTATTGGATGAAGTTTATGGTTTAAGGACAATGACGAAAACTCATAGGAGAAGTCGTGGCAAGAATGGTTGCCATCTAACGGCAATTTTGTGAAATGGTTCAGAAGATCAATCACGTTATCCTCGGATGCTGAAAATGACTGCTCGTATGGTTTAGTAGTTTCGAAAATCGCGGGTTTTATCAAATTTACGGGGATGTAATCTTTTTTGATTTTCTCAAAATTACCTTCTTTTTTAAAATAAAAATGTAGCCGATGTACCTTAATGTACTGTGTAATTCTTTTGATTACAATCAAACTACTCACACTACTCTTAAATCACACTACTCTTTTGAAAACAGACATTCATTTATAATAAAATTTTTTAAATGTTACAGATTCAAAATATACATCGTTTCACATGCAGTTTACTAAATTCAAATCATGTAATAATTAACAGAGATTATAAATTACGAAAAGTATATACCTTCATGATATGAGATATCCAATATAACTTTGTCACTTTTGAACAGAAGACTTATTTAATATTATGTAATGTATCATAACAGTAGATGCTATTAGGATAAGGATTTTAAATGATCCGTCAGATGAAAGAATGCATTCGTTTAAAAATAATTTGCCAATTTATTGCTGACACCATTTATATTATAAATCACTTTTTTAAGAGCACCTTACACCTTCAAGGTTTTACTAAGACTGTCTACCCTTTGCCCTGCAGTTTGATAGATGCAAAATGGTAGGGAAGGCAGGCTCCACCCATTGGATCTGATGTAGCCACCTCCAAGGAACGGAAGGGGACCCTGGAGTTCTATGCTAAAACGCATTTGTTAACGCCCTATCAGTGTAAAATTATTGTCAAAACTTAACTCACACTAATATTAACATTAGAATAAAGCATTCTAATTCAGAATGCTTATTTCACAAAACGATTTCTTTCCACTACAAGAACACACACTGATGTTTTTTTATAAAAAATATATAAAAATGTGTGGTAACGTTGGATTGACAATAGTTTATCATGTACTGGGAACCCTTTTATAATCTTACCCCTTTCAAAAACTGTGTTCAGCTTCCCCAATAAAGGGGTTTAGAAGGGGACAAGAAAAGGGTAAAAAAAGGGATGAAAAAGGGGTGGCCCATTGACACAGAGGACCGCAAACTCTTTTTTTTACGAAATGATATCCTTCGCACACATAAGCACTATTGATAATATAATAAAAATTTGAGAAACAAAGAGTTTGAACAATTTAGGATTCTTATCACCGTATTATTAAGATTTTAAAACAGATCAAAACATTATTAGTTAATGTTAATGTTTATTAAACATTTTTATTTATGAATTAATACTATTTTTGTTATTGGTGACTAATTCAAAGTACGAATAAACGTAAAAATTCATTGGTATTTCACCTTTTCAAGAAAGACATTTTTAAGATGCGGTTTACTATTCTTAAAAGTGATTTCTCTCAATTTATAGATCAAATTTATATTATTTATCTGAGGGTAGTTTAAGTACTACTGTCTAGTGAACTATTTTTCTATTGATCAGCTTAGTTAAGCATACTCCCCGAAGCAGAGGCTACGGCAGCCCCAGCCTGACTGAGCCACCCTTTCAACTTTGAACGTAGAGCCGGTAGAGCCACAAATGCAGAATGGCCTCCATTCCTTGCCGGCCAATGAGGTACAGCCACCAGCCAATCCCAGGAAAAGCACCCTCCGTCAGGGTTGCTAAAAAGAGACCACACGTTGTAAGAATCCATCTCCGTTGACTATGAGATGGAAGGCACCCCAATAGAATATTGTAAACCCAATGCCCAAAGGGGTGTGCACCTTATCTACTGTAGAAGAAGCAAAAAAATTGTCCCAACAGGCTAATCTAAAAATCATTGATTTCTTAAATATTTATCCATTTAACTATTTATTCTTTATAAAGAGTATACAAATAGAGATCTATAGATTAATATAACAGAGTTATTTATGTAATTTAAATTAAATAAATAGTATATACACAACATACATACATGGACGAAACTTCTGCCAAGCCAATGGAACCCTTTTTTAAGGACTACCCCTTTTTTATGGGAAAAGGGGTGCCTGGTACCCCTTGGCTAAGGGGTTAAATCCAGAAGGGGACCAAAATGCGGGTTAAAAAAATTTAATAACCTTTGCCTCGCGACATATTATGGTATTGACACATCTGCAAATGAAATTTGTTGATATGAACAACATTATATTGTCAATAGTCAACAATTGCTTGACTATAAATATAAATCCTAAAAAGCAAAGATGCTATTATCATATTTATAATTCCTGTAACTCACAAAAACAAAACTATTAACAGTAAATAGTTATTATCGAGCTACAATTATATTCAAAACTTACTACAGAATTATAAACAAAGTTCAGAAAAATTCACTCATCGCTGTTTCAAATAGTTGACTTCAAATTTATAATAAAAATGCTGAAGTTCCCTAGGATTCCTTATTGCAACGGCAGCGCTACCTAGCGTTAATTCGCACAAGAGCGAAACTGCATGCAAACTGTAGCGCGTAATTATTATAAACAAAAGGATTAAAAATTTAACTTTAATTAACTTGAAAAAGTGGTGAAGAAAAAATCCACATATATTGGAAGAACCATTGATTATTAATAGCGAAAATGTGGCTCTTAAAAGATGCAGAAGGTGAGTTGATTTCCATTCTGAATAAAGTGACAATAAATAATTGACAAATTTAAAAATATTAATGTTTTTCTAGGTGCGGTGACGTACATACTAACAAATAAGCCTTTGACTGTAGGCAGAACATCTGGAGATCTTATTTTAAAAGGCCAGTCAATCAGCAGAACACATGCGTCAATTTCTATTGAACCAATTTCACAAATAGAGGTATCATTGAACACAGCATAGTTTTCTATTTGTTAAGATCGTTTTATAAATTCGCTTGTAATTCTAGGCAAACAAACTAATCTCCAAATGCATTGTTAAAGATACAGGATCGAAGTATGGCAGTTATATTTTAGACAATGGTGATGCGACAATAATCACCGAAGAAGGCACATACTTGAATAATTTGGATAAAATAAGATTTGGCTTAGAAAACCATATTTTTACGTAATTATGTTTTTTTTTTGTTGGGATATGGAATCTTTAAGGGATTTGTAATACTTTAATTAAATTTTTTTTCTTCTAAAGGGTTCACTACGTTCCTATAATAACTGCAACATCTGCGCTAGATGATGATGTTAAAACAGAACTCACGGATATTATAAACTCCATTGATGGTGTAATTGCAACAAATAATATTCTTTTATCTACTCATTTGACTGTGTCCAAAGGATTTCTAACAGAGAAGGTCAAAAACTTCTATTAAAAACGTTCTTCACTTAATTGGTTTCAGCATTATTAATGTAAAATCATGAACAGGTTGCTTGTGCTTTGGCTGCTTGCATTCCGATAGTCGACATAAGATATTGGAGAGATGTACTATCTGCTGTCAAAGGAAACAAACAATTGCCCGATCCATCAGAATATACACAATCAATAAGCGAGGGCATGATACAAAAAGAAAAGGCATTACTGTCTGTAAACCCATGTCGCAGTATGCTATTCAAGAATTTATTGTTTGTATTCTTGAAGCCTTTACAATACAATAAATTTTCACGAATGGTTAAAGCAGCTGGTACTTAATTCATAAAGTTATTACAAAATCTTAATATCTATAGCACAGCGGTAAGCAAAATTTATGTTTCAGGGGGTAAATGTCTGTTATATGAGAAGAAACCACTCCCTGAAAAAGGTCTTAGTGCTGCCAACGTAATCGTTCTACAGCCTCCTGATGATTCCTCACAAACTGAGGATTCCTATGACGCTACGTACGCATCAATACGTAAGTCATATATTCAAAGTATCAATGTTTTAAATGAAGTCGTATAAATTGAACGACATTTATGATTTCATTCAGGCACAGCATTACAGAAAACTGAACGCAGAATGATACCTGAGACTGATATAACATTGGCTATTCTTTATTGTTCAACTAAAAAATACTGCAATCCGCAATTTCACTTCAGCAATTTATTATCATCATCAAAGAAGCAGAGCTCGCAAGCCAATGCGCAAATTATAGAGGCTGATTCGCAAGACTATATTGCAGCACAGAAAGATCTGAATATCATACCCAGCAGTAAACCAATGACTGCTCATAGTTCAACGAAATATATTGATTATATCCCAGAAACCAATGCATCGATTAATAATTCAGAAATGATAGCAGAAACAGAGGTTACGACAATGGCGAGCAAGATTGCATCGAAGAATAAACTGCATGAAGCTAATCGGAATATAAATGATATTGAGATTATTGAGAATAGTCAAAAAGGTAAAGAAAAAAACTTGCGACTCAATAATTCTACAACGAAGAATATTCCTGTTTCACAAGCTCACAGCAGCAGGTGCAATGCAGTGATACCAGAAACGGAGGATCAATCAGAAATAGTAGAAGACGTTATATTTCTTGATGATGATGACGATGAAGATAATAGCAAGTCTAAGGAAAGTGAAGCATCCAAAAACCTAAAAACTAGACAATCCGGTTTATTGTCTTTGAGCACTAAACAGAAAAGAGAGAGATCCGAGTCCAGTATTGATTCATTAGCTGGATCTAAGAAACAACGAATCACTACTGAAAAGAAAACATTAAAAGATTTAAATTCTTTTAAAAAAAATCCAAAGACACCAGAAAAACCTAAAGCACCATCACCTAATCGATTCTCATCTAATGTAGAAACCGATCAACATTTGAGTGATGGTGATAGAAGTCATAACGTGACTAAATCAATGAAGCCAAATAAAAACACACGCGTACCAAGTCCTGAGATAAAGCAAGATCCAGATATAAATCTGGATGAAGACGTTAACGTTTTTAATGTAAACCCACCTAGCAGAAAGATTAAAACGGAAGATGTCAGTTCCAAAGTTACAAATATTAGTCCTGGAAGAAGTCTCGCGCATATCAAGTTGGATAGATCAGGCGATGGATTTTATCGAACAGTACAACACCGGGTAAATATATATTTGACAATTATTTAAGAACTATCATATTCTGATAATATTTTATTTTCTTCAGTCACAAGAACATTTGATAAATATAGTGCCACTTTTAAGGAAGATACCATCCACTCTAAAACCAAAGGGATTACGAAAGAAAAAAATACCCAAAAAGGTATTGCCATTTTTTAATAAAAATATAATAGTTTCCATTTACTCAAAATCAACTTATTTTTCAGAGAATACTAATTAAAGATATGTATGTCTGCAACACGATATAATTTCTAACAACCCAAAAGCAGTTATGTCAACAGGGATCAAAATGAATATATGAGATACTTATGTTATTATATGATTACACTTAAAAGTATATATCCCATAATGTTACTATCTGATAATATAATAAAAGATTTTTTAAACTAAAACAACTATTTAGGATTTCATTGTTGATATAATGAAACACCAATGACTGACAGTAATACAAGAAGCTACAGAAAGAAGCAAAATCCTTATCGATGAAATAAATAGTTTGAGTATTTTTGAAAAATTCCAGCATTTCGCAGTGACCTGATCTAACCGTGTTAACATACTGCAACTTACGATAAAATTGTAATGTATAATTTTACGGCAATTTTAAATAACGTGGAAACTATTTACATATACAGTAATTCGTTCAGAGGGCGCTGTTTACTCTGCGTACTCGATTTTATTTTATCAACTGGTGCTCGTCTGTCAATTTCTAAAGCCACGGAGCATCACCAATTGTCGCTGTAGTGCACAGTAGTGCATGTGCGAATCGCATCGTTTCCATAGTAACGGACCTACAATTACTATATCCATCATATTGAAATTGAAAAATTATACCTAAGATGATGACAGTTCTGAGATTCTTAGTTTTTAATCTCTTTATAATAAATATCAGGAATATTAAGAGTGAAAATATTAACATTGATTCTAATGGTTACATCGCTTATTGTCCATGTATGGGTATGTGTGGTGTTCATTATTATAAAAACAATTGAAATATTTCTTAACAATCAAATCCAATTATTGTTAGATCATTTATATTCAATAAGAATGTATTAAGTGGTTTCGAGTTGATGCATCATTTTTATAAGTCATGATGATATCTTCCTTTGATTTCAGGACGATTCGGTAATCAGGCAGATAATTTTTTAGGAGTTCTAGGCTTCTCTAAGGCTTTAAACCGTACTCTAGTCTTGCCACCATGGGTGGAATATAGAACTGGTGAAATTCGCTCGGTATGAAATATCTTGATCTTTTGTATGAGTACTATATTTTTCAAAATATTTTAATTTTAGACACAAGTTCCTTTTGATACATATTTTAATGTTTCACGATTGGAAGCTTACCATCGTGTTATAACTATGGAGAAATTCATGAAAAATATTGCACCTACATTGTGGCCTCCATCACAACGAATATGTAAGTTACAATGAGACTACTATTCTTTAATGTGACATAAACCTTGATCAAGAAATTACTTTGTTTACAGCATTTTGCTATTCAGTCCGTGGCCAATCTGGGTCATGCAATGCAAAAGAGGGAAACCCTTTTGGTCCCTTTTGGGATACTTTTTCAGTTGACTTTGTAGCATCAGAATTTTATGGACCGTTACATTATGATGTGCACCATTTTGATATGGCACGTCAATGGCGCAATAAATACACAGCTGGTAGCTGGCCAGTTCTCGCATTCACTGGTGCACCAGCAAGTTTTCCAGTGCAATTTGAAAATAAAAAACTACAACGGTATCTTGATTGGAATGACGAAATGCATACACGAGCAAGAAATTTTATTAAAACTAATTTGCCCAAAGGATCCTTTGTAGGAATTCATCTACGCAATGGCATAGATTGGGTGAGTATTCATGAAGTTTTAACTGAACAAATTTTATATAATTACCAAAATAAACTCTATAATTCAACGCTAAAAACACAGATAAAGGTCATATTTAATTTTCAGGTAAGAGCCTGCGAACTGATTCCAAATACTCCTAACTTATTTGCTGCACCCCAATGTCTGGGATATCGTAACGAACGAGGTAAAGCGACAACTTCAATGTGTCTGCCACCCCCTGATTTAATAATCCGTCACTTAAAACGTGTCATTAGAAACGGAAACGATGTAAAATCTGTTTACGTAGCATCAGACAATAATTACATGATGGAAGAACTCTCTAAAGCATTAGCCAGAATGGCGGTAAGTAATAAAAACAGTATAAATCATGAACGTTTAAACCATAAAATCGTCAATTCACAGGTCAGTGTACACAAACAGCCTGAGCCAGTTTCCCCACACTTGGATCTCGCGATTCTTGGTCGCGCAAACTATTTTATTGGAAACTGTATCTCATCGTTTTCTGCTTTTGCTGCTAGAGAGCGTGAGGTGAAGGGCTTACCAATAATTTTCTGGGGCTTTCCACCAGAGAGACCGATCTCTTCTACTTCTCATGAAGAACTGTAGAACGTTCATTAATAAAATCTATCTACGAAAAAACTATGATAACAGTTCCACGTACAAAAGTCTGTGATAACGACTACAGCATCCTTTAATAACAATGCTAAAAGGCCTATAATGTGATTTGAATTTTGTTTTGTTTAACAACGCCATCTGGTATTCCTCTGTGCGGTGTATATTTTTAAAGAAATAAAATACAAATGATTATGTAAAAATTTATCAACAACCCCATAAAAATATAAAGTTATAACAGCGATAAGTCCTTTGATACTGATTTTAAGACTCTGCAAGCTTCTTCATATCTCTAAAAGCTTTTTGAAGCTCGTTAGCAAAACTTTTGGTACAGGTCTCTGAGCTCGAACGGAATGACGAACTTGCTATAAGAATGTCATTTGGCCTGGGATTGTAGCAACAACCATAACCGTCTGGTACCACGGGACCATAGCACATAAATGAAGCAGTCTTATACGGTACCTAAAAAATCAAGATATCAAAAGACTGTTTATCTGTAAAAGAATATAATAATTTACCTGACTTGAAGTCAAATCGAAATGGGTACTTCTTGTATAGCCACGATCTCTGTATAATTCTGGAATTTCAAGTTTCTCAGATTCTGCTATCATTTTCATACCAAACAACAAACGATCCACACCCTCACCCGTTGCAGCCTGTTTTATAATAGAGAATATTTTATTTCACTCAAACTCAAAGAATATTTTGTTATTTACCTGGCCAGCCAAATTCTTATGAGCGTTAATTGCGCGCAACATAGCTTCCTTCAGTTTATCAATACTTGCATTACTTGATGTCATAGCTTTAGCGAAATCTACGGATTCTATACTTGTTGAACGGATACATTCGGTTCTAGCATTTTTGAAACGACGTAATGCAGCTGATTCGTAATGTGCTGGTGGCCTTTTGTGAATCCTGTAGAATGCAACTTGCATGGCTATTTGAATAAAACTGTCAGGGCTTAGCTTTAATTTTTTAATGGTGTCTGCTCCAAAGTCCACGAATGTGAAACACTCCATGTCAATGTCTTGTGAAATGCTATAAGAAATAGGCAGCAGAATATGTGAAAATAAAGGGGACAATTAAAAATCCTCAATTCTGATTATTTTAAAATAACTTACCCTTCCACTTTACGTGTGGCTTTTTCCATTGCTACTTCTAGACTGTCGTTCAGTTCAAATTTTAAAAGCTCAGCTCTTGGAAAGTCTTTGGAATCATCGGATATCGGGTAGTTTTTCTTGCTGTCTCTAATTGTATGATATATTATATAATTTGAGAATTCAGATAGCATTTAGCTTTACTTACATATATCGTAAAACGTGGTCATGAAGCACAGCTATAGGAACTCCTTCGCAGGGACTGTGCTCATACTCCATTCCCACAAATCCATCACTGGATACAATATACTAATAAAATTATAGAAGATAAATGTAAATATCTCAAATATATTGCTTGGAGTAAGAGTCACTTTACCTGAACAGTTTTGTCATGCCATCGATTGCCTGAATTTGTTGACATGCTCAAACCAGTCATACTCTGAACAGCCCTTACAGAAGCATTATTTTTTCCTTCAAAAAATTCTTTTGGAGTAGCTTTATCCAAGCACAGGATAAACAATGAATTCTCAATAGCATTAAGAATTTTATAGTTTTGTCCAAGGTCTATGAATTTCAATATTAAACATGGTAAATCAGAAATTCGTTATTTAGCAGCATTACGTTAAAAATTCACCTTTAAGCAAGAAATGATCTTTTACCCACGTATCACGACATTTTCCAGTCAAAATACCAACGGGTTTAGCTTGGGTACATGACCGAACCAAAATATCCTTAATAGCAGCAGCTAATTTTCCCTCATGAATCAGTTCTCCAACGTTGTCATAAAGATCCAGCTTGAAAAACTATTAAATTATGTAATAGATAGACATTTCTAGAGCTTCTTTTTTTAACGTACATGATTGTTACTGAGAATTATAGCATGGTGAGCATTATCCGTATGTAAGAGATTATCATAACCATCATTCGGTTGTCTATGAGTTCCAAGTATCATTGCATATGGTTGCATGTCCAATGGAATATCACGTATAGCTTCTTGTTTCATAGATTGACTGAAAAATAATAATATTTATAATTGATTGAATAAATGATTTGTCTTGTAGGAACTGAAACTCTCTTCACCTTTTCACCATTCTATCGTATTCACAAATTGCTGAGATTAAACGTGCAGCAAAGACTTGTATTTCCCCTTGAGAAGAAAATTCCTGTGGTGGCCCAACAGTTCCAGGACTTGAATTAACAATAACTGGTGCACGGTACCCCAAGTACGCTTTTTGGAGCCACCATTCACTCATCTACAAATATGTATGCTATGCTTTATAGATAATATAGCTATTAATTTCTAATCAGATTTTATGATATTGTACCCAATTCTCTGTTTTTTCAAATCTTTCAACAAGTTTTTTGTGTAGCATTGGTCCTGGACCATCATCCTTCATGAAATCAGTTGCAAGCTTCTCAGAATTACAATATTCACTTTCAGTCAATAAGGGCTTCAACGATCTATAATGAGAATAATCAATAATATAAGAACAAACAAGCTCTCAATACAGGAAACTCTAAAAAATATACTTTAAATATCGCTCCATGGTTTTTTTCAATTCTGGAACTGGTTGCTTTGGTAATGCTTTTGTGTTCAGGTTTAACGATGTTATTGAAGAACTCTGTTGATCATACCCAGGAATAGATCTAAGTCCAGTAAACATCTGGGAAACAATAACAACCTCGTTTATACCATACAATAACTAAATAATAAAAATATTGAAACAATCAAAAAAAGTATCGTTACTGAGACATTGATTGTTGATTTTCTGTACATTCATGTTCATTCACAGCACTTACAAGCTGCCTGCTTCGAGACGGCATAGCAATCAGTGATCTATGCATCATTGTAGGTGTTTTATCAATTATCCAATTGACCGAAGATATCGATCTGTAATTGATGAAAATCAAAGGAAAATATGTAAAATCTTCTAAAACGCAAAATTAAAAAAACTGATCAACTGAATGGAGCGGTGCCTACTCTCTTTTATCTGTCTTTCTATTCTCGTCACTATTATTTGACATCTTGCCAACACCCTCTTACACCTTTAAAGTCCATAGCTTATCACGCATTCCGTTAGGGGCCAGTGGATTTGCATATTTTTTTTTAGTTTCATCAAATAAAAATTATGATGAACATGTTCAATCATTGATGATAGTATTTAGAGCGATGAAAAACTTATTATAGTATTCTAGATCCATAAACTTCTGTAACCACATATACGTAATAGCTCTGGTAATAGGTAGCCATGTTACTGTTGTCCTCGTGCATAGTCGTGCATAAGCCGGTGTTATTATAATGATTAAATGTTATACCAAATGATTCTGACATTAAAAATTATAAATGAATGACCCGTTGTAACCCAAGATAAGCACAAGTTCGCAGTTATATTACAGCTTCTATCTTTTGATTTCTGGAGACAAGAATATTAGTTGACTGTTCTTGAACCAGCTTGAACAACGTTCAGTGCTTCTGCTCCTGAGTTTATTTTTCAATATTAATAATGTTTCGACATATATTGCTGCGTAAAAATCCAGTAAAAATATCGTCAAGTTATTCGAGAAGGAAAACTTCTGATTCATCCTCATCTCAGGTAAATATTTTATTTAAACCTTTCATTGACTTTTGGATTATTTGGTGGAAAAGTAGAACTTGATACCGATATGATTATTTTGTTTCTCAGGGCTCCAATAATGGACATCAACAGGAGAATAATCTAATCGATGAGTTAAATCAGAGAGAAAATCCAATTCACCGTACCCTTCGTGTACTTAAACAAGATGTAAAGTCATTTAAGGATTCGTTGCTATTCTGGCGTCAGGAAAACCCAGAAGATACATTCCAACGGTACAAAAAGCTAAAAGCGTTTCCACATCATGTTGACGTAGTTATTATTGGTGGAGGAGCTATTGGAAGTTCTATAGCTTACTGGTTAAAAAGTAAAGCAGCAAAAGGTCTACAAATTGCTGTGGTGGAGAAGGATCCTACGGTAGCGTACAAATTTCTGACACAGGACTATAAATTGCACAGAATTCAGCAAATGTTTTAACTATATTATTTTTTCTTATTTACAGTATAGTAAGGCATCATCAGTTCTATCTGTCGGTGGTTTACGTCAACAATTTTCTTTAGAAGAGAATATTCAGATGTCCTTGTTCGGTGCTGAGTTCCTTCGTAACATTAACGATTATCTCAGTGTCGATAGACTTCCTGATGTGGATGTACAATTCCAGCCCTATGGTTATCTCTTCTTGGCATCCGAGGCTGGTGCTGAGACCCTCCATGCAAACTCCAAACTCCAAAATTCCCTTGGTGCACGAAATGTTGTATTATCACCTCAAATGCTACGTGATAGATTTCCATGGATAAATACAGAAGGCATAGCACTAGGCTGCCTCGGATTAGAAAAGGAAGGCTGGTTCGATCCATGGTCACTACTCTTTGGATTCAAAAGGAAAGCCCTTTCTCTTGGTGTGGATTACGTCGACGGCGAAGCTGTCGATTTTATGTTCAGCAACAGAACACAAATTGTTTCAGACAACTCTGATTTTAGCAGTCCTGAGGAACTCGTAGTATGTAACACCACAATTTTAATCTTCTCATTGACATAATAGCAATTTACCACTTGAATATTACATTAGGTTCGAATGCCAGATGGAACACTGAATACAATTACTTTCTCCATTGCAATAATCGCAGCAGGGGCTTTCAGCAACAATATTGCTAGAAAGGCTCACATAGGAACTGGAAAGGGACTTCTCAGCATACCACTTCCAGTAGAACCAAGGTATACCTCTTTTTTTAAATCAGTTACGATTAAACATATTTGCTCAATAACAATACTTTTCTTTCATAGAAAAAGATACGTATATTGCTTTCACTCTCCTGACGGTCCAGGATTGAACACACCGTTGACAATCGATCCAAGTGATACTTACTTCAGGTAAAATGAATGATTTAGCAGAATTACGTGTTTGAATGATAACTAATTTAAATGATTGAATTAACATTCACGATTTCATACAACCACAGAAGAGAAGGTCTCGGTGGCTGTTACATATGTGGCCGTTCGCCAGAATTCGCAGAGGAGGAACCGTCCATAGATGATTTAGATGTGGACCACAAATATTTCGAAGAAAAAATCTGGCCCATATTGGCACACAGAGTTAAATCTTTTGAAAATTTGAAGGTAAAGAAATCATCTTTAAAATAATTCTTGTAAATGATTCCTTTTGCCAAGAAAAAAAAGAAAAAAATTATTTTCTTCTAGGTGGTCAGTTCCTGGGCTGGCTATTACGAGTTCAACACTTTCGATGAAAATGGAATAATTGGCAAGCATCCACATCACAATAATATATATTTTGCGACGGGTTTCAGTGGCCATGGAATTCAGCAAGCACCGGCCGTGGGTCGGGCAATCATGGAACTTATCATACACACCGAATATAGGACCATAAATTTATCGAAAATGAGCTTCGATCGATTTATCAATATAGAACCTATAAGAGAAACGAATATAGTTTAGTGCGTTTTTCTATTTTTTTTTAACGATATCCGTTTCTTTTTAATGAGGCCAGCTGAACGGACATTAATATACAATTGTTAGAAAGTTACTGTTTCGAATTTAAATGTACAAGTTTTACAATGTGTGAAAAAACTTTACGACTGATGTAAACATAATTGTACATAAATAGAAAAAGATGAAATTTACATCTTACACTTCATTCTCCATAATAGTCGTAAAGGGATTAAAATTATTTGAACTGTTGTGGCGGTGGACCAAAGATGCTTCCACTCTGTTTGCTTGCAGTACGTGATGGTGCAAATCCTAACATTTTCTGAATGTTCTGAAAATAATAACATTAATAAATAGTAGAAGTAAATTTTAAGAAAGTAACAAAATTTGCGTCTACTGACTTGTCTGATACTCATTGTGCAGAGAATGTAGAGGAAGATGAAGGAGCACTCAGTATAATCGTCTCCAGGTAAGTTTCTATGTGAAAGACCCTGAATCCAACTGATTGGAACAAAGGGTAGTCTTGCCACTACACGACCATCGAAAATACTGTTGAACATACTAAGTAGTGCAGTAAAAGCAAAGCCTATTGCGAACATGGATTTCATTTTTACAAGAGATAGATCTCTGTTGTTATTCTTTAACCGCTCTTCTTCTCGCTCAATTTTCTTTTTCTGTTGTTTATCTAGCGAATCGCCATGAGCTTCTTTTCGTTTTTCAACTACAAATGTAAAGAAAAATAGTCACATGTATTAACACTGTTGACTTTAGATAAGAACAAAAATATGGTTTTCACATGAAACAAAAAAATAACAAGACTTACGTTTTTTACTCTGTTTTTCAACCTCAGCTTTAAGTTTTTGATATTTTTCAGTTCTGTATACCATAAGCCATGTTAATCCTAGGATGAAATATGGAAAATGTAAACGATGAAGCCAACATATTCATGACAAGCATTTTATGAAAGAAAAAATAGAATTCAATTACCTTCTCCCAAAAGGGCTGTGCAAACACTAATAAAGACAATGAGCACTGTGTCCGCCCACATTTTAATTAATTTATCTAATAAATTTACGTAAAAACTTCCTACAATTTGGTTAGTCTGTTAGCAGAAACTAACCTAAAAGCAACCGTGCTGCCACGGTTACTACTGGGTCACGAATGATTATGTAGTGATGTAGTCTTTAATCGTAAAGTATATATACTAATCATTTGCAAGTAAGAAAATAAGACAACGAAGAAGTAAAGTTGATATAACATATAATTAAAAACATTAAAAAGATTTAGCCAAGAGTACTTTGAAAATAATCAATTTGATTTTTGAAACTCTCATTAAATAAATCATCCGTCTAATAGGCAAATTTTGAGTTCAATGCTATGGCTTGAATTTCCAAATTCAAGTTCATCCAGTAGGTTCCTTTCTTTTTGTTGAAATTTTTTAATCGTACTTGCTAGTGTTCGTTTGTGGCAGTAAAGAGAAACCATTGTTGTTAAATTCTCTTCTAGAACAAATGAACCTTTGAGAAAATTTGTTCGTGTGAATAATGGGGTACAAATAGAAATAAAAAGCAGATTATTGAAAAGTAAAGTCATATGAAAATATTGACTCCAGATAAAATGAATCCTGGCTCATAATTAATTACATCATTTTTACAATTAAAATCACTCGAGTCGTACAGAAAGTATCTAATTTAAATCATGCTAAACGTAAGTTGGATCCTTCAGTTTTTTATAAATCATCAAAGTCATCTCGTCCAACAAGCGATATAGATTAAGTATCGCCAAGCCGAAAAGTCCTGGCGGAATTTAAGTTACAATACGAATCCACATTTCGTCGATCCGAGCCGACCGAACTCGGTATCAATAAATAAATAAATAACACTGGCCCGGCGAAGAAAATGAGTTTGTAATGAATCGAGTCTCACAGAAACTACCACTTAAAAAATTGCAGGTCAAAGTCGCAATTCCCTTAATTAATAAGCGTAAGGATAGAGGTAACTGAGCTTAAAAAAAATCGGAATGTTCATGGTGGCTCGGGCCGACTCGACAAGTCCTCTCTTCTTCTTCATCTTCCATGTTCAAAAATATATCCCATCTATTCAATAATCACGTAATACTTAATTATCGCTATCGTACTGTAGAAGACGCATCATTAATCCTAGATCCTTCTGTCTCTACAGGTACTTGCACTTTATCGGCTGTAACTAAAGATTCCTCTGCTCCCTTGGTCCATCCGTTCTCTTGGGTTTCTACTTTTTGCTTTGAATCAAAATTGTTCTTAGAGTTCAGGCATTTCCTTATCTCGTGCCCTATAGCAGCTCCTAGAGGAGGTGGCACAGCATTGCCAACCTGACGATGCTTGTCGAGAACACTGCCAAAGAATCGGAAGGTGTCAGGAAATCCTTGGGAACGAGCACACTCACGGACGCTGACAAGTCGAGTTTGTTCAGGATGCAACACTCTTCCCTACGAAAGTAAAACGTTCATGCAATTGTATCGTTTATACAATATTTTCTATTAAAGAAATATTACATTTCCTTAACGTACTTGCTTGCCCATGGGTTCTGGATTGGTTATTGTTGTGCCAAAGAAGCCGTCCCACTCTAAACGACCATAAAGACCAGCCCAATTGTTGTGTCTATTACCAGTATGTGGAAGGCACCATGGTATTAGAGTATTGTATTGTCTATCTATAGGATCACAGGATCTTCCAGTTGAACAACTGCAGACACCTCGATAGGCACCTGTTGAGCTTCTACCAGCTTTCTTATCGTCGTGAGTGTATTCCCTGAGAAACAGTTAACATGAGTTATTGGTGACTAAAAAGCTAAATAGTAGATATATTTACTAACTTACAATTTCTTTGAAAAACTTCCATCGCTCAGTCGCACCACTATATTGGGAAGATCTCGCCAATCAGATCCGCTAGCCGTTGGTATCTGAGCCATGCGCGCTTCTACCAGCGGTGCCATTTCTTTGCAGACATGGTCTTGCAAAATTGGCTGATCTCGATTGCCTCTCATCTAAGGATAAAAACTAAACTTTTAGTATGGCTCGTGCTTGCAAATGCAATAATTGCTTATCAGGATATAGAAGTAAATAAACCTTTCTTTGGAAGTGTGAGTATGGTTCTCCGCCATAAGGCATTTCTGATTGATTCCATCCATTTTTGATACTAGGCAAATCAGACATGGCATCTCGGACGCTTATTGTTCTATACGGTGCTGATTCAGTCCATTCGCAATTTGAGGAATACTAAAATAAAATAATAACAATGTCTCCATTCATAGCATACTAATTGTTCAGGAATTTTTTGAAGAGTTACCTTCTTGTCGTCTACTACGACACTCAGTTGGCAGGCATGTTTGCTGAACACATGAGTTGGCTCAGGGTATTTTGGCAGGGTTTCTCCAGGTGCAGCAGCCAGGATGAATAATCTAATAGAAACAGCTGTTCAAATCAAAACTCACGGATACAAATTATGAGAGATATTAATAAATATGTAATATCTACCGTCTACGAGTTTGAGGAACTCCATAATTTCCAGCTTGTAATACTCCAAAGGTACACTGATATCCCATGCGCACCAGACAGCGTAAAGTGAGTTTGAGAACCATACTGCGTTTAAAAGAGACAAAATTTCGTACGTTCTCCATTATAAAGAACCTAGGCCTATAATAATCACAATATGAGAGATACGAGACGACTAATGAATTCTTAAAAAGTGAATATTGTCGCGAATTAAAGCGATTCATTCCACTGAAGCCTTGACACGGTGGTCCACCGCAAAGAAGTTCAACTTCACCCTTTTGGGGAAGACGTTGACCATTGGCATCAGTCAAACCACCCTAGAAGGATGGAATAGAAATTTTAGAATTTGTTAAAAAATGGACCAATATTTAGATTTAACGAAAAATATTTTTGACTCACGTCCATAACGATTTTCAAAAGAACATTGCAATCTTCTGAAAATACTGTAGTCTCTGGGTAATTTAATCTATAAGCATGCGCAGCTGGTTCTTCCTTTTCAATTGCCCATTTACTGTCAGCTACGCCGGATTCTCGTAATCCCTCAGACAAACCTACATAATTATGAAACAAATAATACAGAACTAGAATATATTTTAATACATCTTGTAGTCAAATTAATTCAACTTACCACCGCAACCAGCAAATACATCCAAGGTTGACAATCTTTTAGTAACAACTGGATGGTCAACAGGTTTCAATAGTCTCTTCAATTCAGTATCTTCAGCACGTTTCCCTTTGATCTTCCCTTTGCCTTTATTTTTACCCTGCTTGCCAATATTCATAGCCTGCTGCGGAGGTTCATCAAAACTCTTCTCCGTCAAGTTGTATGACTGGGTAAAATAAAAACGATTTGGCCCTTGAGATATCCATTCGTCGATAGGCTGATTCAAATTTTCTGAATAAGCTAAATAACATTTGCCTGCCACCATATCAAACTTGACGGTGCACACTGCAAGAAAAATATACATTATATTAATTTCCAAAACCAAAAAATCAAGTTCCTAAAGAAATCAAAAGTAAACTACCTTCGTCGCTCCAATATACCATGTTGAGATCAACCTGTTCCATGAGGGAGACACCCTTGTGTGTATTTTCAGGTCTATATAATTTATTAACACGTATGTAAATTTCATTCGCTGAGACCAATTTATCGGTAGTGCTGGCATAAATGTCACTGATATAAGCAACATGAAAGGGTTCGGGTGTATCGTAATTAGAACCTTTAACATGTTCTGAGGACTTCCGGTAAAATTCGGGATACATATCCTCATCAACTTTGCCCTTCTTTACTTTCGAAGCTTCATTACGATTCCATGTGTACTTAAACTTCAGAGCACCAGATACGAGAAAGACAGCATTTCCCACGCGATATTCTTCACCTTTGTAGCTGACCATTCCATACGTGACTTCCTTGTTACTTTTCTCTTCTTTACGATCAAATACCTTAATTCAAAGGTATTTATACTTAGTAGGGATTTGATAAATTAAATTCTATCTATAATATTACATTAATATTTACTTACCTTAGGCGTACTTTGCTGTTGAAGTGCACTGAACCTGGTACAAGCTGCACAGAATCTGTGACTGATTTCTTTTTTTGGACAAGGAGGATCCGGTAAAGGATCCTCAAAACGTGCCGTTTCTGAGGTATATCGTTTTTGATAGAAGAAACATTTTCCATCTGAATCTTTAAATTCATTATCTAGTTTAATATCCGTGTTACCTAATCATTCAGAAATGTTTATAAATAATCAGAAGGTTATAATTAGATTAATCATATTAACAAATAGAATGTTTTGCTCACCAAGTAGAGCCCAGTCATTCGGTATCTCAAGTTTTTTGACAGTGGCTTTCATAGTGACAGAAGATAAAGGCACCTCATCACAATCATCATTAAGAAATAATTCAGTTGGGTCAGATGTTTCTCCAAGGACAGTGTCACTACCTCGTCTGAACCAAGTAGCGTGAAACATTTTAAAGCCGCGACGATTCTCCCACATGTAAATCACTTTAGCAATTTGCAATGGAATTGTCGGGTCACTTGGTTCCACCATGACACAATCATTCACTGATATCTCCTCATCGCCTACTATTGCTTTTGTATAAAATGTACGTCTTCCATCATCGAACACAGCATCACCTTCCCACTTGATCTCCTTCTTTACTTCTTTGAGAGAAGTGACAATTTTTTGATGTGGTGTTAAGGCAGTCTCGGCTAGAGTATCATACTCGTCCTCATCTTCGAGGTCAGAGTCATCAGCTTCCTGTAAGTTCAACATAACTTTTAGTTTAAAGATCCTATGGAGATTATATACTTCTTTTTTTGTTAAAGTCTTAATTACCTGAATCGCCATGTTAGGACATCTTCTTTTGACACAGGCTTGTTTACTTCGACCTGGACCACCGAATTTTGTCATATCCTTACAATGTGCGCAGACTCCGCAATCTGGTTGCTGGCAAGCTTCACAAACACCACAACGTCTTCGTTTAGGACCCTGAGAAAGAAGTAGAATTGTTGTTGTTTGTTCAATTAACTTTTAAGACGTTTTAGGTAAATGAAATTAGTTCACACCGAAGGTTCCTTTGCATTGTCTTTGGCCAGTTGTTCTGTGAAGAAGGTCTCGAACATATTGTTCACCAGTTGAGTTGTTGTGGCCCTAGTCCAAGCTGGCTTCTTATGTTTCTGGTCACGTCGTTGAGCCCTACGAGTAGCTAGACGTTTACCCAGAGTGACACCGGCTAAGTTCACCAGGGCACGCATGCAGGGTGTTGTTATCAGAAGTGGATCCTCTGGACGAGCAGATGAATCAAAGGAAAGAACTTGGTCGCAAACAAATTGAGCATGTCGCAGTAGTGAGTCTTCCGTGAACGTGGACAGACCTTTTGGTGGGACTGTAGTCTATGAAGAAGACGTAGGTGATTATAAATTAACTGGATATCCTAAATAATTGAAGACCAATGAATTCTTTGTACCTGTAGTTTATTTAAAAGATCTTCATATGTGGGATTCACTTCATCAAGAAGAAATTCAATAACTAATTTACTCATGTGAATTTTTTCTCGCACAGAAGCGACAAAAGGTGCGTAAGATTCGGAGGGTTCCATTAATATATATTCGCCATATCCGGTACTGAAACCGATAAGGGCGAGTTCGCCTCCATCGAAACCGGAAACCCACCACTCGTTTATCGGACCCATATCTTTTGTCGGGACGCCACCGTCCGGAAGCGAATTTTCTTCGTAAATAGCTTTCATATAGCCGGAGAAATAGAGTAATACGTTCTTCTCAATGAGACCAGAGTCAAATGAACAAAGATGGCCATTCTTATCGTAAACGCTGTGAAAATGAAAATTATTAAATAGTATATTAATTTAGAATAAGTAATATTGAAAAGCTTAATAATTTTATACCTAAAATGTGTCAATTTATTCTGTGGCCTTTCATCACTTTCATTAATGGCAGTCTCTTCTCCTGTGAATAATGAAAGCCTTGGATCGGTCAAGGCAATAAATTCTTCTACAGCACCATTTGGATGTCCTTGATATGGCTCACAATCTATAAGTTTTTGTTTACAAAATTCACATTTCGGTGGAAGACCATTTAGTCTTTTAATTTCTTGTTTCTCTGAAACTTCCACAGGCTTCTCCTTTATATCGTCAAGCTTTATTTTCTTTTCAGAATGTGTCTCTTCCAAGCCTTCTTCCAAGCCTGCATCAGTCTCACTAACCTCTGATTTAGCTATGTTATCAGAGCCACTGGACAGAGAACTACAAGAGCTATCCGATCGATTTGAGTCCTCTAAGTTCTTAGGGCCACTAGTATCCTTTGGGCTTGGCAAGGCCTTCGAGCCATTCTCCATCTCAATAACCTTAGGCTCTTCGGGCTTACAGAACATGTCCAATATTGTTGGCTGATTAGCTGATCTCCGACGTAGCCGGCTGGATCCAGGTTCATCGTTATCGCTCACTTCGACATGTTCAGCCTGAATACGTGCTTGCTCAGCAAGAATATGACGAGATAACTGTGGGGGAACCAAAGTAGATTGTCGTAAGTGTCTCATTGCCTCACGCTGATCTCTGCTAGGTACCGTAGGAAGACGTCGTCTTGATGCCCTTCCAACATTTACAGGGAAAGCTCTCTTCACCACTCTGTCCTGAGTCACTGCGGACGGCATCGCGTCCTCTGAAGTTTTTAATTTCTCTTACTTTTTTGCTACTTAGTACTCTCGTTACCCAGGACAGCTGCAACTCTCGTTAGTGCATCAACCAGCATCAACGCACCTGAACGCACCTGTTCCACCGTGCGCGCCTTTATGGTCCCTACAGAGAATGCGCGAAAACTTCTTTAATTTGTAATACATCAGAGAAACAAAAAATAACTAGATTTGAATTAAAATGAATATGCATCATGAAAATTGTATACCTATTATTATTAAAAAAAAAAGAATTGCTTCATTGCTAAAAAAGTGCCATGTAGGAATTATTCCTGTATTATGTTTAACAAAGAACCGCTGTCAATTCAATTGCAATATTTAGGAATTTTAATGCTGTTTTCGACAAATTGGTATTCTGTCCCTTCTTGGATATTTATTTGTATCATAGAAATATTTTTTTTTCCCTATTGGTACACTGAAGCACGTGACATCCTGTCTAACCGTCAGATTTTCGTGCGCGCGCTAAATTGTGATGTCAGTAATTCTAACCTCTATATATGACGTATGATATATAAATATAACAAATATTCAAAAGAAAATGTTTGGAAATAAGAAAAATAATTTGCCACCGAGACCACATCCTCCAGCACCTGAACAAATTTTGGAAGATCTCCAAAGTGCTAGCGTGAACGACATATGTTTCAAAATTCTCACCAAAGGTTGGATTTATTTCAGTTGTTTAATCCTTTGTCCATTCTGAAGGATTTTAATCGATGATAGTAAAATATTTTCAGGTGAATCTCGTAGTGAAAATTTACATTTTCCAATGAATACAAACGATCCTGAAAACGTTTATCGAAAGGTCAAGACTTACCTCGATGTTAACCAGAGACTTAAGGAACTGAATGAATCAATGAGTCAAGAAAGTAATTCGTTACAAAGCGCTGACCAAGAAATGAAGAGACTAGTCCAGGATATTCGAAATCAAGCACTGGAAGCACTTGTCAAGTGAGTGACGTTATGGTTATATTGATTTAGAAGGGACATGACAAAAGAAAGTTTAACGAGTCATATTTTATACTATTTAATAAAAGTACAATGCAGCTCTGTTTGTAAGAATACATATATCAACAAAATATTCAGAAAACATTTTCACGCATGATAAAGACAATTCGTTCAATATTGCACATTCTAAGATTTTGGTATTTAATAAAACAGATGACTACAGCAATAACCAGAGAGATACTAGAAGGAATTGCAAATAACACCATGTAAATTTTGATATTTCACATGTAATATAATTTTTACATTATTCCTTATAAATAAAGCGACAATGCTACTGTAAATATTATTTAATAAATGAGTTCGTCTTATACAAATTAAAAACATTGTCATTGCTTTTGTATGTTATTCTTAAAAATAGATGAAATTAAATATTATGGACCTATTAAACATTCAGACACTGGTTTCCAAGTCATTTAAAATATACACAATGCCTGCTATTTAATTGTGCGTTCAAAAAATAGTGTGCATACAGATGCATATACCAAATCAAATATGCTATAATTGTTACATAATCGCCACATAGAAACATCAATAACGAAGCAGTCATTAAGAGAATAACAGAACCATAAACAAGTCAAAAAATACTATGCATCCTCTATGATTACCCACCAAATAGTATAGAATAATGGAATATTTAAAAAAAAACTCCAAGCATTCTCTAGTCTCTTTGAAAAACCCTGGCATAAAGGCACGTTTTTCAATAATCACGATTAACGCTTTGAAATTCCACTATAAGAAAAGGCACGCGTGTCATTGGCTACGAGTCTCTCTCGCAGAATCAATGATAGTAACATCTAATCGTAACAGTAATAGTGATATTCCTTTTGATATGTTTGCCGGACGGTCCTAGATTATTATTACAAAAAAATATCGACTTTCTATTCGACATTTTACCAGCCACTGTAGTTCCCAAGGGGATCAGATCTGCTCAGAGGCTCTTTGAAGTAAGCACACCAGGTGAAGCCAGGTGGATAGTCTGAAAAAAGTGGCAGGCAGGAGTTAGTAAAGTAAGAAGCTTGAAATGTTACAATGTCAAACGAAAATATCAATTAATTTAGTGCAAACTAAAAGCAGAAACAATGGTATTGTTTTTTCAATTAGTATGTATCGGAGCCACAAGAAGTTGTTAGTATTAAGTACGTGCATGCAGAAAGCAGTTTTCCACGATCAATGAATTCCAGAATAAGTTTAAGTGAGTACAGCAAACGTAATTCACTTACTCAAAATCTCTAAAAACAATTTGGAAGACGAATAAAGGAATTTCGAATCATGTGATACTTACGTAAAATTTTGTCAAACCTTTTCTTTTACGTGTTCAAAACACGTGGATTGGAGAGCACGGCAACCTCCATCTTTTTCTGTCCGGCTGCATGCGATTAATATGCAATTAATGAGCGATGTAAGAAAGAAAAGAAAATGTTAGTCACCATACATGACACGTGTATCCACTAACGAAGATAATAATAATAAAAAAATACACCATTGATAATCAACTAAAGCCACATAAAGGAAACTGATAGATCCTGATTCAAATAAGTAACCATTGTTTAATGCTTTAACAGAGATACAATGAGTGTATACATAAAATATTCATTTGTGTGTATATATATATATTCATATATAATACATATTTAAAATGCTATCTGTTACTTTGATAATATTAATGCATTAAAAAATATATCAAATGCTTAGCATTGCTCTTCCATTAGATTTCATTTAATTATTGTCCAATAAGACTACACGTCGAATTTTCTCTTGATTTACTCATATATAAGTACGTTATTTTTATACGCCCTTCTCTGTATATAGGATCTCCTCTGGTAGAGAATAAAGACGTATTATTCACAATTGCGAATTTCTTCGGATGATTGCTGGACGGATTTCAAAGAACATGCTCGTTAAAATAATGGGAAAACCGACAAAGGAAACTGCTCGAACAATGTGAATCCGAACAAGAATAATTTGAACATCACAGTGATTCAAATGATCGCCAAATGAATAGAAAAAAATTCAAGGCAATCTGTTTCCTTTGCTTTGCGGTCTGCATCGAAATCAGATGTCAATATCCCATATATTAAGACCAATGTAGGTAGCTGTCAGAGTGAAAAATTTAAACCTAATGACATAGTGAAACCAAGTTCTGTTTGTCAATGATGATAACAATAATATTAATATTAAAAAGGAGAAAAAGAAACTGTAGAATTAATGCATCGCGACGCGAGATGATGCAAAAAAAGTGCAGTAATGCAGTAAGCCAGTATTGCTCCCACGTGTATAGTATAAGAATTATCAACAGCAAACCGGAAGGAATTAGTCAGATTCGTATAGTCAGTCTTATAAAATACCGAATAACATAATTGAAATAGTAGGTAGTATTAACAGTAGTAGTAGTAGTAGTAGTAGTAATAGGTAGTAGTAGTAGTAGTAATAGTAGTAGTAGTAGTAGTAGTAGTAGTAAGGTAATAGTGTGATACAGTAAAACGCGGTAATGCAATAATACTACGACCAACGTAACAATGTCCTTTGTGTCACAATGCGTCCCACGTAAACGTATAACTCTTAAACAATTAATTCGAGATTTCTTACATAAGTAATTAAATCGGATGTATTTAGAATACTTAATCCGTGATATAAGAAAGCTTGAGTGCCGACGTGCGTACCATTGCCAATATGCATAACGTGTATAATGTGTGCCCTTGATTAGGTTACAGCTTGAGATTCAATAAAAGTGAGTAATTAATGAATGGTCTAAATCAGCGCTAATTGTTGTGCAAGAGGAACTGTCGATGCGACTAGTGACAAAGAAAATTGAGAGGAAAATAATAATTAAAAAAACATGTGTAAAAGAAGAAAAAAGAAGATTGATAAAAAATCAGATTAACATCTGAAGAGAGTATTTTATGGTATTTTGTCTCTTTTTTTTATGATGCTCGACCATGGTCCTCGCCCTTGATGTACTTCTACTTAAGAAAAATCAAAATTCGGGACGTTAAAGAGCTTGCGGAATGTCAACTTGCCTCGGGGCTTGTACTTGAGGTGGTCCTCGATGAATTGGCAGGGACAGCGGGCGGAGACGCAATGCCGTGGCGGAACTGATAGCCCGACATTCGCTGTGGCGATGTTACGTCCCGTCGTGCGATCCTGAGAGTCTACGACGAGGTCGAGTCTGCGACGCACAAAGTGACGCGCCCATCGGGACGCGTACCTCAGCAACAGCAACTCCGCCCGCTCCTGACAAAACACACCACCCGCCTTATCCAATCTGTCAATTACTCAATCGATGCAAGTCATTGCTTGACACTCCTGTTTCTCTGATTATGCGTTAATTATATGTTAGCTTGGTGCATGCGTTAAAAAGAATATTGAGGCTTTTAGATCGAACCAATTTTCACGTTTACCGAGAATAATGATTCACTGTAGTTTAACTCGGAATGTAGACATAGTTAACGTGGAATGATAACATAGTGGCTTAGGGTAAAATTACAGTTATGTAAGCACTGTTAGACTCAATGGAGTAGTAATACTGGCTTAAAATTTATAATGCGTCCTAAGTGCATCGTGGTCAGTTTGTAATGTTGAAAACAAGAAGAATTAATTATGGTACGTGATGCTTGTTAGCTAAGTCTAAATTATTATTGGAATGTCCTATGGATACGGTTAATAGGTTTGATTTTTTTAAGTTAAATGCTAAACGTTAAACGTTCAGTTGTTTAAAACTAAATGGCATTTTTGCCGTGGAAATATTTCGCCTGATCTTTATATTCTTTAGCTCTCTTTCTTTCTCTCTCTCTCTCTCACACTCCCTCTCTTTTTTTCATCTTTCTTAAATGCCTCTATCCCGGAGGAAGCTGCTCCAAGCAGGGCAGAAGTCACGACCCTGGATACGAGGTTTGTTCCTTAGCCATTCCTCCACGTATTGACAAGGACATAGCGCAGAGGACAAGTGACGCGGTGACGAAGGATTTCCACCTTCCTCGTCAACCGTCCAATCCAGTCTACGTCGTAGATAATCCTTTGCCCAGCGTTGTATGTACCGACAGAGGACCTGCTCGCTCTTCCCCTAATTTTCATCGTCCCCACGAAAGACAAATCCAACGAAAAATATTCAAATAAAAGAATGGACGTGCCGGAGTTATTGAATTTATTTTTTATATTTTTTTCTTAATATTCCAATCCGAGCAGAGGATACGCTAGTATTCAGTAGAGAGTGAACAGCAAGTAATAATGATCTCGTAATTTTAATTGATAAAGATATAACTTTAAAGATACAAAAAAAATATTCCTTACCTGTTTTCGAGAAAGTCGCGTTGTCGTACTGCCCTGAATGACTATGTCGCTGTCATCGATATCCATCCGCTGTTGCAATTCTTGCCGACGCTTGGACTCCGCAGCTTCGTCACCACCTATGATCCTACCCTCTCGCTCCTCGCGTTCTATCACCTCCTGGAGCTTTTTCTGAAACCATACACGAGGATTGTTTGTAATTGAAATTGTAATTGTTTGATTAATATTCATATGGGATTAACTCACGATGCAGTCGGTGGTGTCGAAATAAATGAAACACAGATTCACTTTATGGCAAGATATCTTGCCGCGGTCATCGAGCCCCAGGAGTATCTTATGCCGTAGAAGATGCTTGTTTACCTGAGCCATACATTTCTCAAGATTATGATTAAGCCGTATCTTCACAAACATACAGAGGAAGATTGCTGCAGCATTGAGTACGAGCCACATGACACCAAGACCAAAGAGTGTCAACCCGGTCACTCCAGAGAAGAGTAATCCCAAGAGGACGACAAAGGCTGTGAAGATCCAGAGGACGAGGATGCGTTTATAACATATATTGTACATGTTGAACCGGACGTCATTCACCAGGAGTTCCATGATGTGTACGTAGTCTTCTACAGTGAGCTGAATAACATAATTTTATATTAAAATAAGAAACGCCTAGAAGCTGACTTTCAAATAAATATAACTCTCATCCTCTAGGAATATTGAAGACTTACAGTCAATCCTTGTGCCATTAGTTCCTCTGGTACGAGTTCCGGTCGAAATTTAGCTGGTGTTATCCATGGCCAACGTGTATTAACCGGAAGTAATGTGACTATGGTATCTCCATTGGCAAAACCCTGACGTATGTTACCAATGGGTGTACTGACAATATTATTAACACCGCGGCCATTGGAAACGTCGTGAAGGTCTATGGTTTTGAGACTCGCACTTTTCGGATTAGAATTTGTCGTTCTACCATCTGGAATGTTTTCGGTCGATTCTACTGAGAGTGATCTGTTCATGCCAGATCTGTCGACATTTACGTGAACGGATTCCGCGGTTATAACCGCGCCGCTATATTCCGCTGGTGCTTTTACATTGGATGCGATACCCGTGGTGCTTACGGGCTTCTCTACTTCCACAGTTACGGAATCAGTCTCTTTATTAGAACGAGTTGGTGTATTCGGTGGAGTCTCTTCTTCAAACTGGACCCAGTTCTTCGGTTTTACCGGCGTCAATTCTTGTTTCGCTACCGACGCCTCCGGAGTTTTTGGAGTAGCTGTCGCGTCGATCGTGTCCTGGCTCTTTGGGGTACTCATGCTTCCTACAATAAATACAGTATAAATAAGTACCATGGTATTTGTTACAAAGAAAATACTTGCTTAACCACGTCGCACGTGAGTCATATGAAGTTTTTTTTAATTTATTCCACAATACGTCAGTACGTGAGTTTCTTATCTGAGAAGTTCAAAGCGATTGTGAATAACGCGATAATATGGAGATCCACATTTTCCTTTAATTAAACTTCGGCTAAGATGAATTCCTTTGATTTTATCGTATCTTGTTTTTCATTAAAGTCTTTAACACGGATAATGTTTACCGAGGAGGATCGTTAAGTTTAGGCGAGACTTAATATTTTCGAAAGAGTTTAACACCCTCTATTTAATTGTGAGGCTTCATCCAACGTGACTGGTAGCAGGAACTTTAGCCGTGTAGAAATATCTATGTCAGTCATAGTAACATAAGGATGTCGAGTGAAGTTTCGAAATGCCGGGAAAAATGAAGGATTTGAGCTTGATAACTACACCCGCCAAACATAGGGGCGGTATTATCGCGTGTACGTGGAAAAAGGGAGTGTCCCGTGCGAAAGACATTTAATCAGGAATAATCCAGAGATACGACATTGCCGACAGAGTTGATGAGAAAATTCCTGAAGAGAATTGAGTTATGCGTGGGCGGGCCCGAAGAGCCTTAATAAAAGTAAGCAACGGTATCGCACCTGGCCACCTTTGAATTTCTCTCTATGCTTTAAATGTCAAGCCGGGCATGCAAGAATTCGCATAATTCACGTACCTGATGCGCGTTGCCGTGTCTCATGACCGCGCGAAGGTAACCACTGCTCCTGGTGGGGATGCACGATACCTGGAGTACACCTGTCCAAAGTCGTAGAGAATAAAAGGCACGTTCAGCCTGTTGGCTGTTCGGCCGCTCACGACCGACTGACTTACCTGTGGCTTGTTAAGTGGCCAAAGAATTTTGCGTATTGGCTACCTGTAATAGTTCCCAATTCTCATTGGCTACCAGACTTGTCATTTGGTACCAGAAACCGTCCTAACGGTCCTTCATCGTGGAAATGTAACTGACGATGGAGAAAGTTCAAGATTGTAATGAAGAAATGATGTTAAATATAGAGAGACGAAGAATTCGGAGAAATCGATTGATACTAAGAAATTCTTTAAGATATAATAATATTGCGTATTATAATTTTTCCAAGATGGATGCAAATCTTTATTTAACATTGGCTTTTCTATATGCAAACCTGATACTATAGCTGTCTCAGCGCATGTTGGGTATCAATTGAAAGAACTTAAAGATAACCTCGAAACAAATGAATGCGTAGAGACGTGTCTCGAGGAAAGACACGATAAAAATTCTTGGGTAATCATGTGAATGTGAAATTTGGAGAAACCAATTTAAAATGTCGTGTCTCCTTGCTAAATTTGTGCTTGGCACTAGCAAATTCCTGCAAAGGGGAATTGACTTAAGTCGTATAACGGTCAGTGCATGTCGTACAACTTCGTGGAGCAGCATCTTCGTAAATCGTATGCTTCAACCTAGCGTTGCAGCAGAGAGCACTCACGAGGATGAGAGTCACAGGACAGAGAATAATGTTAACAAGCAAAAACTAATTTTGGGAACTGCAGCTGCATTTTTTGGTCTCTTTGGAAGTGATGAAAAGGAAGATGATAAAATTCCTGACCTTATTATGGCCATAAAACGCTCCATACTGCTTATACAGGTGAAACATGTGTTTGAAATTTATATGTAGTATAATGCTTTCGTATTACTGCAGTTTCAATGTTAGTTTTTATCTTCGATAGTCTTATATTATCTTTCTGTGCAGAGGGAAGATTTCAAGAAAGCTGAACAGATGCTTCATGTTGCACTACGCCAGGCACAAACTTTGCAGCACTATGAAGCTATCACATATATTTATGACATCATGGCAAATTTAGCTTTTGATGTCGGTGACTATGAAAAGGCAGAGAAACTCTTTGTGTCTGTCATGCAGAGGCTTATATCCACCGGGACACCTAAAGACGATATGAAAATTATTCACATAAGTTTAAAGATGGCAAAAATCTATCAGTTGACTGGTGACATTCAGTAAGTTATATACAAATAAGATATTACACGAAACACGTATTCTCTATTTATTAAATATTTGACCTAATTTTTTCTTTCACCTTACAGAAAGGCTGAAGATGGCTTTGACTTCTGTTTGAAAAATTTACAAAAACGCATAGACACACATACTGAGGATGAGGATGTCATCCTCTTATGGGCAATGACACTTGACTGGTACGCACGACTTCTTTTTGAACAATCTCGGCACACAGAGGCTTTGAAATGTTTCCTCAAAGCCTACGAATTGTGCGTAAAGATAAACGGCCGTGAACATGAACAAACTGTAGTTTTACTCAATGACCTTGGAACCATAAGTTCCCTTCGCGGTGATAACGATGAGGCGATCGATTATTTGACGGAGGCGGTTGAAATTGGTAAGTACTAAGACAGAATTTATGAATGGGAGACATGATTTTTTTCTCTTACCAATTACACAGGAAAGAAACTCCCTGATATGGTAGATCTCGGTTCTATTCATGTAAATCTCGGAAACGTCTTCATGAAGCAAGGGCTTTACGAAGCAGCTAAGAAATCCTGTCAGGAAGGATGGAAGCTGTCAAAGAATCGCAACAACGAGGAATCCTTGACAGAGGCTAATAATTGCCTTAACGAAATAAAACGACTACTGTCTTAACCTGATGTGAAGGCGGTTTGTACCTCATTTAGACAAATTTAATTCGATATATTTATTTATGTATATATTGTAGAATGTTTTCTAGTCCTATTGTACTGTAGTTTTGTGCTTTGTTTACATAAAAAAAAGAACACAGTTTATTTATTAAATATATATATATATATATTGTATATATTTATATTACGTCCAAATACACAGAAGTAACAAGTTACACCATCTCTGCTATTAGCCAACAAGAAGCATTTTGTAAATTAAGTTCTCTCGGTACAAAAGACGCAAAAAAATGTCGTAGTGAATATTCATATGACACACGGGCTCTGCCGGTTCACGAAACGCGTACCAACTGCTGTGATGTATCAGTGCTTAAACTAAAGTACATAGTCAGACTCGCTGATCCTTCAAATCGTATAAAATTAATCTAAATATTCCTTTTTTTTTTAATTACTACTACTTAGGAGCGAGAAAAATAAAGGTCTCAGCACAAATCTAATCCATTTGAAATCTTTGCGCATTTTTAAATGGACTCCGTCCAAATGAAAAATCCAGTCTCTTGAATATCATCCACACAAATATTAAGAATCTGAGTAGTTTCAAATAAATATCGTACACTGTTCATTCATACTGAGCGATAAGTACCATCATATAAACACCTAGGAGAAGGGCAATTATTTCTTTCACTGATTGCCAAAACTTTGTGTCTGAAAGTAATTCCGGTATGACAGAGACAGTCGCGATGTAAATAAATCCTCCGGCCGTGAATGGCAAAATCCAGGATGTCGCTAGATCGCCTGTAATGAGTCAATGACATTTTCATGAGTATGATGACACGGTTTACGAAGACATCGATAGGCTGTGTAAATTACAAATAATATTTACCCATTCCTTCAGCTAATAGGGAAACGTATGTGCCTAGTAATGCACCAAAGGCAGTGGTCAACTGGAGCAGCATAGCCTGTAAGACAAATAATGTTGTTCAAAGTATTTTTATAATCTTGCGAATATATATTTTAGATGTATTTAAACAATTCACCTTTCGTTTACTGCATCCACTTTGAACAAGAATAGCGAAATCACCAATTTCATGTGGTACTTCATGAAGTAATATGGTGAACGTTGTAATGTAGCCGATGTTCTCACCCACCAAATAACTGGCACCAATAGCTAATCCATCAGTAAAGTTATGCATGAAGTCTGCTGCAAGGTTCAGGTATCCAGCAATTTTAATATCTTTAACATCCTCCTTCTTGTGTACAAGTTTTGCAGAATCTCCAGAGGATTTAACTTTTGATTTGTCGTCCTTTTTCTTTTCGGAACTACCATGACTATGACCATGGTCACCCTTAATTAACCGGACACCCTTTTCTACCATTAGGAATGTTATTATTCCTAAAAGTACACACAAACCAACAGACATACCATGAGCATGGTCACCGTGACTGTGGCTATGACCGTGGCCTTCTTCTGTTATGTCACGGGAATGTTCTGATGCAGAATGGCCATGAGGAACAAGAGCATGTGGAATAAGATGCAGAAAAGCATCTCCAAGAAGTCCACCAGATGCAAAGCTCAACAGAATTTTTAACAATGGTTCACGTTCCTTTGTATTATCTAATGGTACAAAGAACAGAAGAAGGAATGGTGCGGCAGATATGAGTAATGTCGAACCAAATGCTTGAAGAGCAACCTCGTTATATTCTTGAACAGTAAGAAGAGGCTTCGGTTTAGTTTTTGGAAGTTCATGAGTATGTCCATTATCATAAGAATGAGCTTGATGATGATGATGAGCACTTTCAGCATAGGCTTTGTTAGCTTCTTTAGAGTATTTAAAACTTGCTGGTTCACTATGAGAGTGATCGTGATCATGACTATGACATATTGTAGGAAAATTAAGAAGAATCAATAACAGAAACGTGGCAAGAGCCAAACGCGATAGAAATGCTTGACTAGGACGCAGAGCGTTTAGCCGTGAAAGAGGAGAATTCGAAGCCGATGTTGATGCCATTTTCTAGCTTCTCCACACTGGGTTTTAACAATTTTGTCTCTTAATGTTCACTATGTTCACATATGATAAAATTTTACTAATGCACTTGACCGGATAACCTCACAACACTTTTCAATCCCCACTACGTGTTATATGTATCCAAACCCACGTACAGTATTCAGCCAACCACACCATAGCTATACTCGTGGCAAACTGAATAGTCATGCGCAGTTAAGGCGTAAAACAACACAAAGAGCGTGCGTGATATTATATACAATTTTTTTAAACATATGAATAATTTTAGTGATAAACCAATGCCACTGAGTATGCTTTATTAATTGTAGCCACTATATAACATGTAATAACCAAATTGGATCTAATTAATAATACTATCAGTCACGATTAAAATCTCGTGACGGGTAGCACTGTGGACGGCAGGGAATGAAATATTCAAAATTAACAATGCTACCACCATAACGGGTAGATTAGAATTGTAGACAAATTGCAAGTAGAAGATTAATCATATCTGATTTAAATTCGACTAATATTGTTCATGTATCGTTTAGCTATTTTGTTAAAGCTTCTTTCTGGATTGTTAATCATAATTTATTAAGCGATATGATGATGAAGTCGAGGCGTTAGAAATTGTCAAGTGGCAGCCTGAATGAGCGTTTACTTTTTATTGCCGCCATTTCGTAGTTAAACCCGCGTCGGAAGTTTTATTAATTTTACTGGTTATAAGTTCTGTCTATTTCGCATGGTTATTCGTTTGCCTCGTTGCTAATTAGGAGGAGGACATTACCTTGGAGATTCTTGTGCTTCCTCTTATAGAATTACGAGAGATTTGTGAAACTTTAACCAGTTTCGGTTCAACTGTCAAAATTACGAGGTTATCTGTTTTCAAGAGTTTGCATGATCTGTTTGCTTGTTCCTCTTTTTTGTTTTGTTTTACTCACGATCTTTTGAATATTAATCAGTGGTATGTCGTGCGAAAAATCAAAGGCGAGCACACCACATGGTTTTTGCAATGCAATTTTTGCGAGTTCATCCTGCACTTTTGGAAAGGAAAACAGACCCCCTAGAGAGTGAGTTGAGGTTAATTAGATGGGTTAATTTTTATGGGAATGTATTTAAAGAATGGAATGTATTTGCTTAGAATGATTGTACTTTAATCTTTTAATATTTTTTTCTATTAGCATGCACTTTTCTCTTATATATTATAATTATAATTTAATATTTATAGGAATAATATTTTCTTCTATACGTCCTTTATACGCCATGTACAACAAATGCAACACACTTTATTCTTATTTCAACAAAAAAATGTACATTTCCGAAACGGCAAGAAATCCCCGTAGATTGTGCACTAATCTTTTTTTTAAAGATTGATCATTTAAAAATTGAATATCGACTTGATACTTTTTATATTTTTTTTATAAAAATTATTACGTCCCAGGCAGCGTCCAAATCTTTTGTGTGCATCAAATTTTTCAATCGCCATCCTTTAGTCTCGGTACGTGTTAAAAAAAATAAAATAATTCATACATATTCTGCGGGAATCACAGTGGTCACGGTAGCAATCCAGAACTTCATACGGGGCTTGATACGAGGTGGCAACAGACAAGAAGAATGTTCTGCTCGGAGGAAAAATTAAAGACGCCATTGAAATCAAATTCACATACACATTTCTCGTCGGATAAAACACCAGTGACGCATTTCTGCACGCCACGAAGAGTCGCGCTGCCGAATGCCCGCACGCCGATGAAACGATACTTCAGCGATCATGCACTGACACAAAGTACACCGGAATGTTTCAATCCGGTACAAGTGGAAACACCCAGGAGAGAAATCTTCGTCGAGGAGCAGACAATATGCGACGGAGAAAATAGTAATCTGACCGTGGGCATTCGTGTCCGCCCACTAAATTTGCGGTAAGAAAATAATTGTGGATGCGAAATAAGTATGGAAAATAATTAAAGGGTATCATTAATCAATAACGATAATAGGATAATATAAAATGTTTTGATATATAAATTATAATGATTTTTATCAATGAAATCTTTGGCTAATATTGTTTTGTTTTTTTTTCAGAGAACTTACCGAACCGAAAATCACGTCTATAATTACCACCTCAGGCCAAAACGTTATTGTGGATTGTGAATCTTCTCAGCATTCCTTTATGTACGATCATTGTTTTGTCTCATATTCCGATCCTGATAGAGAAGGTCATGCGGATCAGGAAACGGTGTTTCGCAGTCTGGTACTTCCGCTAGTACAAAATGCATTTGAGGGTTACAATGCGTGTTTGTTTGCTTATGGTCAAACTGGATCTGGGAAGAGTTATAGTATGATGGGTGTAGAATCCGGAGGGAGTAAACCAGGACCGGAAGCTGGTATAATACCGCGTTTCTGCTATGAAATATTTCGTCGTACACAGGAAACAACTGAGATCGCTACGACAGTAGAGATTAGCTATTTCGAAATTTATAACGAAAAGATACATGATTTGCTTGCGAGTGACAGTGGTCTAAAAAAGAAGGCGCCATTAAAGGTGAGAGAACATCCCGTTTTTGGTCCATACGTGGTAGATCTCAGTCAGCACGGCGTTCGAAATTATGAGGATCTACAGGCTAGTATTATTTCATAGTAAATGCATATGTTTCCACCGTGCAGGGTTGAAATAGAGTTAACCAATCAAAAACGAGGTTTGAGCGGAATAAACTAACTTGATTGGTTAACTCTATTTCAACCCTGCACGGTGGAGACATAGCCGATGTTATCTATTTATCTTCTGGATCGGCATATTATATAAACTTGTATATTCAGGCTTGGTTAAAAGTCGGCAATTCGCAAAGAGTAACTGCTGCAACTGGGATGAACGAGAAGAGTTCAAGATCGCACAGCATCTTCAGCGTAATACTAACACAAACGAGGATTGACGTGCCTGAGGGAAAACCTGTCGAGCCTAGCAAACGAAGTAAAATTAATTTAGTCGATCTGGCCGGAAGTGAAAGACTAAGTCAGACCTGCGCAAGTGGAGATCGACTAAGAGTGAGTAAACGTTCTTCTTATATTTAATTCAGGGATTTTTTTGGACTTCGAAACAAATTAATCTTTCGACAAATTTCTTTATCAACAGGAAGGCGTTTCCATCAACAAATCCTTATTGACCTTGGGTAAAGTTATTGGTTCTCTTGCGGAAAGTACCAGTAATCGCAAGCGTGGTTTTGTACCGTACCGGGAATCCGTACTAACATGGTTGTTGAAGGTAAGAAATAAAAAGTATTATATATATCAATAAATAATAATTGATTGTTTATTACACATGTATAAAAGATTCAATAATTCTAATGTGAACACTAAGTATCCATTTTTGTCTACGCTATATACAAACATATATGTATACATGTACAAAAATTCTCAAAAAATGGGGTTAATCGTTGGGAAGCGGTCGAGGCAACACTAGCCAATAGAAACACTTGAAACACTCTTTACGCCAAGAAGCCTCGAGAGATTGCCAACGCCCCTAAATTTAAAACTACAAATATTCCTATTAAGTTTCAGCCGAACGTATGAACAATTAATAAATAATTTGAGCTTATCCTGCCTATTCAAGGTAACACATAATATCAATTATAAATGGAGTCTTCGACTTCAGAGTTCAGTGCATCATATCCGTGTAGAAATTAAACATAGGCGGCCGTATCAGTACAGTTCTAACAACTGTGCATTTACAGTTCTCCCCGCATCTCTTGCATCGTTCGCCACATTTTTCGCAGCCCTTTTTCGGCTTTTTCTTAGCCATACCTAGACTCCAGAAAAGTATTCGGTTTCAATAATCTGACTCTCTTGCAACAAGAGCCATTACGCAATCTTCTCTTTCCCAATAGGCACTTACCTTCCTTGGCCGCCAGAGGATCCTTGCTTCGCAATGCTGACCAGAACATTCTGTCGGTAAAGCAGTAACCGTAGACTTGCCTTGACTGTTGCTTATCTTCACTTAGATTGGCTGAGACAAACTTCGCTCTCCGGTCTCCTCGCTATCAATTTTATAGAAGTTGCGCGTAGCCTGCTGCTTTGCACACGGCACCAACAACGTCCAAGAAGTCCATGCTACACGAAACGAAAGGACTTTCACTGAGAGTTTTAAACAGTCTATGGTAATAGATACTATTTTTTTTTATTACCTGAAACATTCTTCGCTTACACTTCCTTCGTTTCTTTTTATTTTTGTGACAAAAAAAATAACGAAAATTGTATCAGTATCAGGAACATAAAATGGAGGCTGTGCCACGGAGCTGTCGTGTAACATGGATTCATGGTGCCGTGCGCTTAAAGGGCGCATGTGTAGATTGGTACCGTGCGCAAAACTGCGCACTTAATTTACCCCTTTGAAAATTAAAGCGCCCTTTTTAAAAATTCTTTTACCATATCGATTCTTCTCGCATCACGGCTTCATCGCTGCTGTTTTTGTGACTGGTTTCTGAATACGTACCTCATTATAGATCCACGAGTATGGCGCGACATTCTGGAACGTTCTCGATGACTCACGATTCAAATTTTTAGTGGGCGAGGCGTGAACTCCCGCGAAATTCCGTCGCTTTATTAATAACGCTATTTATGGGCTATGTCAACCAGTATTCTTTCTTATGTAATTTTTTTTTACATAAACGTGTGATCATATCGTTTATCATCTGACTGTCAGGCATATACGTACTATTGATCTTCTCCGTCATTTATCTTGGCACTACCAGCGCAAGGTGGCGATCTTTTATGACTTTAATCTCCTGTGCCTACATGGTTAAAATATGAGATTATCTGCATACGCGACAATTAACATGATCGCGATTTCGGTGTTTAAAATTTTATTATTTTTATCCCTTTGTATGCGCACTTCATTTTCGCGACGCGGCGTGCACATTGGTTCACGCGGACATATCACGAAGTTTGAGCAGAAGCCATTGTCAGTGTCATATATATTTAAAAAAATAAAAAATCGTACCTTATACTTTAAATATTCTAGAACACAGCTGAAATGGCTTTTATCAATTTGAAATACTAATAATGCCTAAAAAAATTCAAATAAAAAGCATGATGTTGACAAAATGGAAGTTTGCACAAAAATTCATAACTTTCTAATCTTTTTTTTTTTGTAATACAATTTTAGAGTTATATACCAGAGGCCTAGTACTTTCAGAAAATAAATATATCATCTTCATTGGTTTCAAAAAGCATAATTGTTTTGGAGAGTGAAAATAGGCGACTTCAAGGGAAAACGGACTGTGTCAAGCGCCATGTTTTCGATAAGACAATGTTTTTACTCAGAAAAATATAATGAGTATACATGATATTTCTACTTTTTAATCAGATAGAATGAATAGTAGGATTATTTATTATTTGTCCACCCCCGCACCTTGTACAAAGGTAGACTCTGTGCTCATTGCAAATTGCTCGATCGCAGGATGGGGCACTTGTGTCGAGTTTTCCTATGAACTCTCCAGGGGTAGTGTTGACAGCGCACTCTTCTTGCAAATGTGGCTCTATCCTCTGTACAGGGCATTCAATGTTGCCAATATTGAGAATACCAGTCCTCACAAAAAAAGATGCTCCAAAGCACTAAAATCTAACAGCGTGCACACATGGGGTCCAAAGGACCCAGGGCTGATTGTAATGTCTGCTCACGGCACATTGAAGGTCAAACAGAGAGTGGCACTATACCCAACGCCCAGAGGCATTTTCGATGGCACTTTGGGGAGAAGGATGGTCCTGAAAAACATTCTGGACTATAAGATATTCACGCTCAAAGAAAAAAGAAAACCGGGTCTAATGGATCCTGCGTGCCCACGAAGGGTTATTGTTCATTCAGCACTAAACGATGCTTACTTCTTTACTGTTCCCCCACGTACTTCTTGTATTGATAAACGCAGAGGCGTAAGTGGAGTTCTCCATTGAGCTGAATAATTTTGCTATGTAAATGAGGAAACGGAAGGTCAATCTCAGTAGATCAGCGTCATTTGCAGCTTAAATAGAAACACTTTTATTATACTGTTGAATAATTAAATACACGCAGCTGACTGTAAATCGCTGCACGATAAAAGTTCGTACGTTATTCGAATCGGCTTTACATTATTGTCCTATTGCTAATGATTAAACGTATTGGACTGCTCGAATATATATTTTCGCAAAGTAAAAGAAAAGAGATGCGAATCTTGATCTTCGCATTTCTCTCATTTACTCCCCAATACAATTCTATTATCAGTCTTTTGCATTTTTGCATGATTGTCAACCGCATCGAGAGACGCAGTGATGGATTATGAAAGTATGAGCAAAAATGCAACGGTATCATGTAAACGAATGAAAAATAATGATAATATAAATTTCTTAACAATTTTGAATGAATGGAAACGTGAAATTAACGCTTATTCGAATCTATGCGACATCTTAAGCATAAATAATCATAAAACTATGCCAACCCGGTACATCGATATTATCTCCACAGATAATTATGCGCAGTTCGTACGTCTATAAAACGGAGAATCATAATACCAGAAAGAAAAAACAATTAAAATACAATATAAAAGGAAGAAATCGCGTCTCGTTCCTGGTTAGCATTTCTCCAGTGATCTTCGCGTCCGAATGCATTGTAATAGAAACATTATGATCTCATGCAAAGAGACGAGCAAAGTCAACGAAAGTCATCAACATCACATAAGATGACTTTAAAGCTACTCTCGACTGTCGATGACTTTTGGTATTAAACGAATGACTCGACTCGCTTGTAAGCATAATTCAAGAACCCTTAATGCATTACAGGGCGGTATTTCTTTTAAATATCTCTCCAATCTGCACCTTTCGACTCTTACTCTATGGCTTAATCCTATTCACTGGTACGTTTAAAACTTATAAATTTAAAGTCTTAATCCTCCCCATTCATCCCCACAATTATGTCTCCGTATCCTTCATCTTCTCTTGATTGTAAGTCTGAGATTTTTTGCTCTCTGCAGTTGCCTCTTTCTTCTCTGTACTCTGAGGACTTTGGACATCCTGAGACTCGAGATCCTCATCCTCTTCATGAATTTCCGCGCAGGTATTATGCTTGCTCTTACGACGTATATACTCGGCCAGTCTGCGACGTTTACTCTCGCGACACAGTTGGCAAGAATCCTTGGAGGTGAGCGTTCGCTGCTCCTGTACTTTGCGCTGCTGGGTGGGCGTAGGATTGTCTTAAAAAAAAAAGACAAACCAAACATATAGATATATCCGGCAGAATGGGGGTAGTTCAAAGTGTAAAAAAACAGTTTATAATTTTATTTGTGGTCTTTAGGTGTTATCCATCAATTTGGCATAAACCTAATCTACGCTGTCTAACGATTTTCTGTTATCCAAATAAACTTAGATATAGTTAATTGGGATAATTAGTCGTAATGAGTTTTTCAACACTATAGATCATTATCGTAATGGAACGTTGAGCTTATGACTAGTAAACAAAGCTAGTCTTGGTTGTGGCATACAATATTTTTTCGACATTCTCAAACGTCTCACTAGGGTTATTGTCCCAATTTTTTAGTGCACTTGCACTCAGTCGGCTGCGGACTGCGATTCGACCATGAGCTAACACCTACGCAATAGAGACTTCTTTTAGCGGAGGTTCAGACCAGGCGGATTCGCACGGTTTCGATATATACAGATATAGAGCTCATGCAAATCCATATATATATATATATATATATCGAAACCACACGGCGTTAAGGCGCGGAATCCGCCTCGTCTGCACCTACGCTTAATACTGGATTTTTTTAGTGCTTGTTTAATACGCGCCGTTCGCCATCAGCTCTCTCCATACTCCATTGGTATAAATATCAATGATATGATCCGTACTGTAATTAAAAACCGGATTTCAACTATGGCGACATCGTCAAGAGTTTCAGTAACTATCAATACTCCATTCAGCTGATAAATAATGCACATGATTACATGAGAGTCCGTATATAATCATAGTTAATGCATTATCGTCAATCCATACGTAACTAATTTTTATTATCAATAATCTCCATACGTGTAGTACTTTCAAATATTGACATTACGAAGACGCGAACAACAATCGTGGTAAACACATAGTTAAGGTCAGCCGTTCACGTTGGCCATCGTAAACTATACGTATAACGGTAAAATGGTATGGATGCACTAATAGCGTGGCTTTCGAATGCGTGAGTTATTTATAGAACGCGTGTTGGGACTATAGTCCGTTCAGGTACAAGAATAATATAAATAGTACATGGCTGTTTACGTGAATATAAAATACCGTGACGTAACTGCTAAAAATTTGTGATTAAAGTTTATGGATATGATAATGGGGGTGCCTTGTGTTGAAATTGTTTTTGTTTCTCTTTTATCAGTGATGGAAAATTTATCGGAATGTCCAATTGTCAGGTCATATTATCTGTAGGGATATAAATTAGTGATGAAGAAATCTTTATGCAGACTGTTATTATGTTTTTATAATTACTGTCTTCTTTTTTTTACGAATCCATTAACATTTTTTAATTGATCGTAAATTAAACCTTGCTCAACTGTTTCCTGTTTTCACCTAATTATCGACTATCCGGTATGCGTAACCATGTACGGTCACGCTTGATTTCAGTTGACTGCACTTTCTATAATGTACAGTTGCAGTATCATTTTTCTTTTCCTTAAAATCACTTTCTCCGTTACGTTTTATGCAAATTGTACGTCGTAGCCTCGTTTCATTATCACGAATACCTTGGAAATTGGTATACATCAAAATTATCATTAGAACGATAAAATGATAGGCGTAAGTTTCACTGTTGTACAATTTAAGCTGAATTGCTTTGCATAACTGTCTGAAAGTTTTATAGAATTTCTGGCATAAGTTACACACGTCTATTTTTATCTATCCAAACGTCGCAGACAAGATTCCAAACAATTTTTTTTCCTCATAAAAGACTAATACCTATAATGAATGTTTTATTATTCCCATTGACTATCTCGAGTTTAGTATCCTATGAAACGACCACTAGCTCGAACAGCTAAACTCCTCTGGCTACGCAAGGGGCGCCCTACTTGGACGTGCACAGCTGCGTGATTGCGTAGTAAAGTCGTATTTTCATTCTGTAGGAACAAAAATACGTGCCTCCAGTCACGTAGGAACTACAGGTAGAATCCCTGAGGTCTGAGCCTTAGTAACAAAAAGGTACTCCATTCTATAGTTCAGCAGTATATAAATATATATCTCCTTTACTATGACAAATAATTATATGTATAATTCTACCTTTAATGCATATATCTAAACAGAGGTGGAAGTTCGCAGTCTAATTCTTTCTCTGCACTTTTCCTTCTATCAACAATTACGTATCACAAGACGGAAGTGACGACTTTTCATTAGTCAAGAAAGAGACTGTTAAGCATCGAAGACTGCAAAGACTGCAATTACGTATTAGTCAGCATTGAAAGTGTGGCTTATTCGATATGCAAAAACGTCATACTGTTTACTCAAATGAAAAAGGTAAACCGACGGATAGCTGTTGGCAACTACCGAGGACGGTCTCTCTGTTTACCGGTCGAACCGGCTTCATCGTCGTCCCGCCTGTTGTAGCTTTCGTGTTCGGAATTTCTTAGTGTATTTGTCTTCACGTGTAGGAATTATCAGTCCTATACGATAATGAAAATTACAGTACCTATGTGAATATATGTATACTCGGTCCACGAGTTTAATGTACTTTTTTGACAGATCGAAAACAATGAAGTCTCTAAAACCATGCATGATTTAACGAAACCATGCATCTGTATAAAATTTTTGTTACAAATTATGCGTATGCATAGTTTAGTACCGCGATATTATTTATTTTTCTATTTTAACATAAATTTTGGTGATTTTAATGGAATGTCGTTTGTGAGATTTACTAAGGATTGTATTGTTTGCGAACTGTCAAAAAAAAACACATTGAGCTCGTGGACCGATTATATATGGGTATGATTACTATAGGGTACAGAGGTCACGCTCAAGGCTATTTAAGCTTTGACCAGACAACCTTAAGTCTCCCTTTCAATCTCTAATGAACTGTCTTCTATTTCCGCGCGTCCTCGCACTGCGATATTTCCCACTCAAGGCGACCCGATTCTCTCTGACTACTCTGTGTACCGTCAAGGCGATTTCACACACGTTGACTGCCGATCATACTTTTTGATACGACCTGTACAACAGCCTCCCGGCGACGCGGCATTCGAGACTCGGGCATATGGGATATTCTTGGCCGGACACGTTTATAAAAAGAATGACAGTTGCAGGGAACGCGTAGGACGCGTAGAATTGGCGATCAATATAAATAATATATTTATATCTAATGCAGTCTTATTCGCGGTGTAAACAAAATAACGAGTACATTGATTTTTTTTTAATATTAAAGACTGATCAATGTTTATGATAAAACGAGACGTCACGTCGTCTCTCGCCGCAGGCGTGAATCCCGCTTATACTCTACATCAGTATACAAAAACGTTGAACTTTAGGAGATAAACGGTAAATAAAATTTTTAAAAATTAGTTTTTAATGTTTTGTCGTTCGGTACGATAAAAGATAATTCTTCGTACGGAGATGTTAATTTAATGACGTCAGTGGCTACACTTTTACTGTTTGCTAATCGCAAACAGATGATGTTACGCGTTTGTGAAATTTGTATTAAAATTACTGGAAAAAAATGTATATATTTCAGGGATTCAATATTGTCTTATCGTGAAGACGTAGTCTGTCAAGGTCGATGACCTATGACTTACCGTAACTGTAGTAGTCGCGATTCCACGGTTTGTCATAGTCCCTGTAGTGATGAAACCTCAGGGATCCATAACTGAGTACTTCCGGAACGTAGATCAGATCCATCTTCTGTTCTTGTATGTATTTCAATATATTATTTCAAAGTGTCAACATTCGCTAGTGACAAATTAGAAAACCGGTACAGTAGTCGAAAGATCTTTGAACCAATCCTTCAATATATTTTTTTCTCCAATTTTGTATTCCAAAACTTTCATTAAAATTTACTATTCCATTCAAAGCTTTGTCAATTTTCGTACGAAACTCGTCGTATGTACCAAGCGATACAATAATTTCTCTGCTGCTTCTCTAGATTCAAATGAGAATCGAGTTTCTTCCAACTAACGCAAAGACAATTCAATGTTTACTACGTTCAAAATATTATAACGTAAATATCAACCCAATAGCGTTTCACGATGCACTGAGCCAACATGCGTCCCTGCGGTTAAATGTTGATCTGCAATGGTTCACGCCCACTTCTCTTCTCAGCCAATTGGCCAGTTTCTATCTCCACTCCTGCGACTCTTTTCCCACTCCAATGAACACGGTACTACATCATCGACCGTGATCAATACGGCGTGCTTCACCGGTCGCACGTGCAGCTGATAACGTACGTTCTTCCTTTTCACGAGAACCCAACTGTTCGCAGGATTATGCACTTTTACGCATCTCTTCTTCCTTCCTGAATACGTAAAACGTACAGTAGCCATGCGTTCTCCTTTTTCCTGTTACACCTTTGCATTATAAATTTACATATGACGTATTCTCTATAATCGTACGATAAGTCTCATACATCAATTGCCGGTTGACTAACATAAACAATGCTAATGAACTTATATCACTTACATCATTACTATCGCTTCCAGTAAGCATTCTGTGGTTTGAATGGTAAATGATTTTCTTTTACGAATAAGCGTACCATGATTGTATAATTGTTAAAGTGGAAGTTATTTTCAGGTTATATATATATATACATACATAACGATAAGTTGATCGGTAGGTCATATGATATTACTAATACTCAATAAAAAGATAAGGATACCGGTAGATAAAAGTAAATCCAAATAATATATATAGAATATATTTTTTAACCAGAAGTTCGTGGTAACATTGTAGTTGAATTTTTATATGATACAGCTGTATTATTTTTCCAAGCTTATCATCTTGAGAAACAGACTTTTCAAATCCTCTTATCAAACACAGTTTATTATTTGTATATAAAAATAGATTCGGTGGCTGTAAGTGGAAAAATACGTGTTAAAATCATTTTTCGAATAATGATGCATGAAGGATTATGGATGATAGACCAATCACTTAAAGATGGATCGATTTCTGTTTTTAATCTCGAGTCTATTTGGCGCCGTTCGAAGTTATGCTTCTTCGTAGAATATCTGCTGCAACGATATTCCTATATTTTATATCTTCAGTACCTATCGCCATTTGTTTTGTGACCGGTGTAGCGTGTCGGATCAACGTACTTTTTACTATATATTGTAACGTTTTCGAATAAAAAGTAGATACGTGACGGAATTCTATGGCGCAGAATCTTGTAAACAGGCCAGAGCGACATTCAGCCAGATATACATTATTACGGTTTTGATACAGGCGCGAGTCGGTACAATTCACCTTTTATCTAATTCGATTATAATCATCGTGTGCTTGGTTTTCGCCTTGAGAAATTTATTCTTATTATCGTTTCATTGCCATTGTTAACATTCACTAAACTTTCTCGCTAATAAAGTTAACTGTAACGTAAAACGAAACAATACTATAGTAATAGTCCCAGTCGTCGATACTACCAATCGTGGACACCCATACGGACGTACAATGTGTGCAAGAGAGACAAAAATATGATTTCTTATGGAGTGTCAACGACTGGGTCCACTACCTAGGTAGATTTTATATGGCTGTTTATCTGGTTGGCTTTTGGAAATGTACAAAATTGCAATAATATGTTATCAGGCACTTTTGATATTCTAGAGAACAACGTAAACATAAACAATGTGAACAACAGTGCAAAATAATAAGAAAAGTGTTATTGTATTTCAAGTGAATGATAACAGAACATCGAATAGTATTGATAAGATTGAAATTTTTAATTTTGCTTCTTCGTTTCTTTTTTTCTTTTATCGCATATCCACAAGCTTGCTTATAAGACGTATTTAATATTTACCGACCTCGATCCTTATCAAGCCTCTTTTTTTTATTTCCATGCGTAATTTCTCGTTTTTTAATTATTGTTTCAACAGGAATCCTAATCAGACGTCTTTTCAGTTCTAACACGTAGGTCAACAAGTTTTTGATAACTTTGATAACGATGTCACGTGTCTCATTTCCTTAAACCAACAGTTATTAAGCATTATTCATAAAAATCTTACATAACAAATATCTTATCAGTCATCGAATCATGAGACTCGGACAAGTCTCATTGGATCATTCAACAATAACTTTACTGAGTTTTTGGTTTTTTGTTTGTTTAGGAAAGTCTGGGTGGAAATTCCAGAACCGCCATGCTAGGTACTGTATCACCTGCCAGCATTCACCTGGAAGAAACGCTTGCTACCTTGAGATACGCCTGTCAAGCAAGAGCCATAGTTAATAGAGTCAGAATCAATGAAGATCCTCATGACAGATTGATACGGTAAGTAGTGTCTACCATATGGAAGTCGTGCTAAGATCCATTACATATTGCATTTGATTATTGTTTTACCATTGCCCTGGTAACAGTGAACTGAAAGCTGAAGTATTGAGGCTACGTGGTGTTCGTGAAGGATACGAGAGACAGCTTGGAAATCATCCTCAGAGACACGATGGAGGTAATGAAGCGAATGAGGAAGTTCGGGCCAAGGAACTGGAAATAGAGAATCTTCGTGAACAATTGAGAAAGACCGAGGAACAATTGTGTCTTACACAGAAGTAAGTATTAATGGCTTTTTCTCTAAAATTATTAGGCCAGAGAGAAATTATTTTATGAATTTTATCAGTATGAGATACTCGATTTAAAAGAACGTAGCAGAAAAATTTAAATACAATCATTTATCACACTTGCATTGTTATTGAGTCAGATGTATTCTTATCTGATTCTCATGCGATATAGATTACTAATCATTTTAAAGGGATTATCAAATCATAAAAGGATCCTTGCGCTTAATTGGTGATAAAGTTTAATACGTTACAGACACAAAATCATCAACTGATTATAAAAATCATGGATTTAGATGCGTCAGATTGTAATCTGTAGATTGGCAATTCTTACATCATCAAACCCATTGTTTTGTGCTGGATATTCGATTGTTTAGTAGCCGTTAATTACAGATCCTGGATGGACCGTCTTCGCGAAGCTGAAGAACAAAAGAATCGTGAACTCCATCAATTACGACGTCGTGGAATCGCTGTTGAGCTTAATCTGAGCGAGAAATGCGATCAGCCGTGTCTTATCAATCTCACCGCTGATCCCATTCTCTCGGGCACCTTATTTTATCTCGTACCACCGGGTACGGTTCGTGTTGGCAAGGCAAAGAATAACAGCAGCAAGTTTGCTGATCGTGGTAACAGGACTGTCAGCCACGTCGACATCGTCCTCGATGGGCCATTGGTCCGACATCTTCACTGGTTAGTCACGCGGTGCTGGTTCTACTTTCAGGTCTCTCGCCATTGCACCTGCTTGCGGTTCATATCCTGTTAATATCCTGATGCATGTCCTGAACACTTACAGAAACATGTTCCCAGAGATTGCTTTCCAGACTGACCTAGCTTGTTAATCGAATTTAATTAATCGACGGACTTCTTATTTCTGGGCCAAGTTCAGGTCGACTGGATTCAACTATAATTTATTAAAATTCGTTTAGCATTCATAGTTTTATTTCTGACATTAATGACAATTGTCAATGGTCAATTTGGATTGACCTGAACGAGGTCCAGTGGCTATTAAATGCGTTTTGTTTTGATATTTCGCATGGAAATGAGTAATCGATGATATGGTGAAGCTGCGGATTTATTTCTTGTTTTAGATAATGCACTTTTCCTTTTTCTTCTGCATATCCAAGTGTCTGTGATTTAATTTGCCATTTCTATTTGATTAGTACGATCGAGAATAACAATGGTAAGCTGATTCTCACTCCGGAAGTCGACGGTGATACTTATGTTAACGGACAGGTGAGTGTGATCGTAATCATTTTTTGTAATTATAATTTAGGTATTGTTACTTTGATAATTAGATATTTTTACAATGATTTTATTATTAATTTCTACAATATTTCTACTTTTCAGATAGTAACTGGGAAGATTTTGCTGAAACATGGTGACAGACTGGTTATTGGCGGGAATCATTACTTCCGTGTTTGCAATCCAAAAGACAATAACGCTCAGACATCTGTACACCCAATAGATTTTGAGTTTGCGCATCAAGAGATTCTTCGAATCCAAGAAGAAAAGTAAGTCAGTCTTTTGTTTGTTTGGTACAAGTTTCCTTGTTGCTAAATATTGCTACAATCTCATGAAGTCAGAGTGATAAATTATTCCTTGATAACTTTTGACTTTAGATTGAGAGCGGAATTGGAGGAATCGAAACGTAAAGCGATCAAGGAATTAGAGAATGCAAAGAAAGAAGTCGAGCTTCAATTGGGCTCGCAAAAACTCAGTTTCGAGCGTGAAATACAGGCGCTTGGGACAACATTGGAGCAGCAGAAAATGGCATTGGAGGAAGTGAATCGTCGCAAAAAGGAGCTCGAATTGGAGAAGGAAATCCTCGCGTCTGAAATGGAAACAAATGAGCGCATCAGAAAAATTCAAAACGAATGCACGGTTTCTGGCGATACATTATCGCCATACCATTCTAATTTCCTTGAGGAACTTGAGGCTATTCTTAACGAGACCACTGGAGATGCTGAAACAGCTTTACAGCTGAAATGTAGCAATGAAGCTATTAAGAACGGTGGGGTGACTCTTCATGAAATGCAATTGCTGGTGCGAGAAGCTACAGAGAGATGCAGGGATGTCGGTATAAATTATGTGAGTACTTTTGCACATTGTTTTCTTACGTAACAATGAGTTATTTATTGTTTTCTGGAAATCTTAGTGAACTAATCATGAAAATATCATGTGGCTCGTTGGTCTAGGGGTATGATTCTCGCTTAGGGTGCGAGAGGTCCCGGGTTCAAATCCCGGACGAGCCCATTACTTTTGTATAAGAAATTGAATGACCTCGATTTTTTATTCTTAATTGAGTGTCTATGGGCAATACGAAGTGGTGAAAGTAAATGTCTATCAGGTCGGCTCGTTGGTCTAGGGGTATGATTCTCGCTTAGGGTGCGAGAGGTCCCGGGTTCAAATCCCGGACGAGCCCATAATTTTTAAATTTTAATTTCACTGATGTACATTTTTTGGATCTGACAATGAAACCATGATTCAACGCGTGACGGTGAAAACTTGTTTTTGTCAGAGTGGCTCGTTGGTCTAGGGGTATGATTCTCGCTTAGGGTGCGAGAGGTCCCGGGTTCAAATCCCGGACGAGCCCAATTTTTATCATTTTAATTGACTTTTGTTAGTAACTTTAGTATTTGTATTAAGCATAATATTTTTAGAATCCTATGACTATGTCTGCTGCCCAATATCAGCACGGTATCTATGACCTAAATCTCTTCAATGCCAGCTTGAAAGAGATTTTGAAATATTGCAATTTTGCAATTGGATTAATTTTTTGCTCCGATTTAGAAATTCTTTTATCATAAATAGGGGGCGTAGCTCAGATGGTAGAGCGCTCGCTTAGCATGCGAGAGGTACCGGGATCGATACCCGGCGCCTCCAAATTTCACATTTTGCTTTATATTACAAATTTTTTAATGTTCAGAAACTCAAAAAAAACAACACTCATTCTTTTCGTCTCATTATTCGATACAAATGTGATGCTTGCTACTCAATATGTTTATATTACATTTATATTTTGTGCCTCATATTATTAGTATGTTTCGTGCACAAAGTTCAAAATTTGGGGCAGTTTTTTGGGTCCCGAATTTCAATATATATTTCATCATCAACAGGGGGCGTAGCTCAGATGGTAGAGCGCTCGCTTAGCATGCGAGAGGTACCGGGATCGATACCCGGCGCCTCCAAAATCACATTTTGCTTTATATTACAAATTTTTGAATATTCAGAAACTCAAAAAAAACCACTCATTCTTTTCGCCTCACTATTCGATACAAATGTGATGAGTTTGCTACTCAATATGTTTATATTACATTTATATCTTGTGCTTCATGTTATTAGTACGTTCCGTGCACAGAGTTTAAAATTTGGGCCAGTTTTTTGGGTCCCAAATTTCAGTATATATTTTATCATCAACAGGGGGCGTAGCTCAGATGGTAGAGCGCTCGCTTAGCATGCGAGAGGTACCGGGATCGATACCCGGCGCCTCCAAAACATTCATTTTGTACCATAAAACAGTTTTTGGAATTATTTAAAATAATAGAACCATTTCATGAACTTTTTGGCCAAGTCATCACTTACTAATAATGAAGAGTCTCACTCGTATGTCATTCTTAATACATCATATAAACTATGTCTCCTACTGCAAGGATGGCTTGAGCATTAAATTCAAAATGTAGGATAATTTTTGGACTCCCATAATTCAAAATCGTATTTTCAATCATCAGGGGGCGTAGCTCAGATGGTAGAGCGCTCGCTTAGCATGCGAGAGGTACCGGGATCGATACCCGGCGCCTCCAAAGAATTCATTTTGCTCCAAAATACAATACTCAAAAATTTTTAAATCAAAAAAATCCTACTTATATACATTTTGAGCTGAATGCCATACCAAATAGATACGTTTCCTAGAGTCATCTTTCCTTTTAAGAATCTTCACACCATTTACTGCACAACCGCACGGTTCATATAAGATTCCGAAACTGGGCTGTTTTTCTGTTTTGTATCAATAAAAAATATTTTATAAAATAACAGGGGGCGTAGCTCAGATGGTAGAGCGCTCGCTTAGCATGCGAGAGGTACCGGGATCGATACCCGGCGCCTCCAAAATATTTTTTTCCCCCATGAAATATTGCCAAAAATGTCCTACAACTCCTATACACTCCTGCCGTGGAATAAAATTTTGAAGTATCCAATAAAATCAATAATTTTAAGAATCCTCAGGGTAAATCTGTAAATTCTTCTAAGTTTCAATGAAATATTTTACTGTACGTGATCTTTATTTCCGTACATACACGGACCACACCCAAAAAAAACTAGATCACAGTACTTTCACTCGAACCGATCTGGTTCTCCAATGGGACTCCACCCGTCGAACAGACAACAGTCCCATTTACACACTCGATACTTTAATTCGCATAAATTAAATAAATTCAAAAATGACCACCCTAATATAAATACCCTTTATGAATTGTATGCACAGGAATTCAACCAGCAGCAAGTTCTAGCCGAAAAAGGTCTTCAGCCTGTAATACGAATCAGAGACAAGGACCACAACCAGGAGACTTTATGGAAGCCAATGAGGTTCCTCGACTGGGTGCATCGACTACGAGAATTTGACGTGGAGGACTCACTAAAGGAGTTACGAGATATTGAAGACCAATGGGTGACCTTTGAAGATAGCGAAATAGCGGATGACAGTTTAAACACTAGTCGAATATCAATAAATATGACACCGGTAAGACGTCAGCTCAGTGAAAGTCTTCATCAACTGTCAATGGACGCTATAACATTAGAGGAATCTGGAATATCACATCTAAGGGATGATTCAGAAAACGTTGACGGTTTACAATTACAGGAAGCTGAATGTCTCAGTCAGATTGAAATCGCGGCTCAGAAATTAGCGCATTTGTGCCATTTGCATGAGAGTCGTGAAACCAGTGGTGTCGTTACAAAAGCTTTAGATAAAGTTCAAAGTATCATTATGGATTTGAGAAATCAATTGGTCCTTGAACAAAACTTAAATGAGAAGCAAGATAAGAATGAGAAATCTACTCATCATGATAGAAATAATGCTAGACAGAATCTAAGTCTAAATGACAGATTAGATCAGAGCTCTAATGATCGACAAAATTCAAGAAACAATATAAATGAAGAGAGGACTGAGATATCGAATTTATTTGAAAATGTCGTTGACGTTGATCTTTCGAAAAAGGATAAAAAATCCAATTGCAATGGATCTCCAAGTAAATCAAAATTCCGGGATACTTGTCAGCATTTGAAAAACTCAAAAACTGTAAAATTCAACGTACAATAACTCTATTCCCTATTTTTATTGACCATGAGCAACTTTTGTTTAGGGTCTGTGCTTTTATTTTTAATTATTTCAAACATATTTTTGTTCAGTTTGTCTCGTTTTATATTTCGACTGGCAGTTCTTTTTTAATATTGCCGTAATATCTTTTATTTTCATACTGTCAGATCGTCCAAGCCATCTTAATGTGATTCTAATAAACTGTGGACCCTTGCACGTTGCGATAATCAAAAGAGATTCCGTGCTGTGATTATTAAACATAAGTGGATTAGTCATATTATAATATCTATCTTTCAGTATTTTAGCGCACGTGTGATTAATCACACGGACAAATAAAAAGACTTAATTATCTCGTTGCCATAACAGTGAGGATTGTTTGCGGAACAAAAGGACACGCTACTTCAACATTTTAATTATCAAACCAAGAAATTGCAGAATCATTTGATTGATCGAATCGCGACCATGCACACTCATAGATTTTGAGATATATTGTCACTTCTAATAGTAATGACCAAAGTCTATAATTGCTTTTTATCTGCACACGCGTTATCAGAGTTAAAAAATTTTTAAAAAAGAATCAATGCATGTCAATCTTACTGCCATCGCGAACAGTCTCTTACACACATGTTTATCTGTATGTATATAATCCGTATAATTTTCATTTATAATAGAAGCTAGGAATAGCGACGTTATATTAATATAGTTAATTTATTCAAAAAAAAGGAAAAAACATTTGAATGTCTTAATTAAATATTTTTCTATGGTGATTTCGCAAAGGGAGGAAAAGGCACCATATTAATAATGGTGTAATTGTATTTGGGTGGAGAGTATATTCGTATACAATGTAAGAGAAAAAAGATAGAATATAAAGAAAGAAGCATAATAAGATACTTGAAAGGAATGGGGGGGGGGGGCTATAAATCTATAATATATATTTGTAATGAGCTTTTTATACGTTTGCAATAAAGTATCATAATGAATGATATACTTATATATCATGAAGGTATAAAAAAATCTGTATAACTACCTCAATCGAAGTAATCCTCAATGTCGATATCAGGATTCAGTAGATCTTCGCCGTAAATCGATAAGTCCAGTCCGTTAAGAATAAGATTTTCACACATTTCTTCAAGATCCGTCTCTCCAATGAGAACAGCGCCTTGAAGTTTTCCATTCTTGAGAATTAGTTTGATATATTCTTTACCCCTGGTGGTTCTCAGTAGGATCTCATACTCCTTGCCAAGTTTCTGGGCGTTGAAGAGGCCGATGAGAACGACTTTGTAGCCGAAGAATTTCGTTACGTGTGTGAAGAGCTCAAAGCAAAAGTCCTGGAAGAACTCTTCGTTCACTAAACTGGAATTCATTGAACGTGCAGCGTATTGACCCATCTGCTGTGCTTGAGTCCAGAGACGCATTTGGAACCAATGTTCTGCAGGTTCCCAGGACACCGTGCAGACGTCACCAGCTGCGTATATGTCAGGATGAGAAGTTTCCATTTTCCAATCGACAGCGAAACCGTGATCTTCGGCTTTGTTCAGTGCCTCCAAACCAGCGATGTCTGAGTTTGGAATTACTCCAGTTGCAGAAACGATGAAGTCAGCCCCGACAATCTTTCCATTGGTTAGTTCAACGTAGATCGGCCACTTGATCTTATCCGGATCTTCGTCATCCTTGACAGGAGTTACACTCTTTAAATCCTTGGGGTCTAGGATCTTCGAAACCTCACATTCGTACTCGACCCGTACTCTAGTTTTAACTGTAGAAGTTCCTTCTATGTGGAAATTGTTGTGCCAATCAGGTCCAAGAGCTGGACCACCCTTAGAAACTTTATCACCGGATATGGTGTACTTCATCCTCTTTGTGGTACTACTGTTATCCTTATTCGCAATTCCGGGGTGTAGTAATTTATCTTGAAAAAATTCAGCAGCTCCAGGATCCACGAATGCTGCTGAAATATGTTTATCCTTAATGACCCATATCATCTCAACGCCCTGCACCTCGTGCACGAGTTCGGTAGCGATTCCACCGTTTCCTAGGACAAGAATTCTTTTGGCATTTTGTAATTTTTTACTGAATTCTTCCACGGATTCCGTGTCTCGAATCCCCAAGACCCTCTCGTGTCCCTCGGTTATGAGTTTTGGTCTCGCACCAGTACACAAGCATAGCTTCTGATATTTAATGATACGTCCGGACTTCGTTTTCACTATCTTCTCCGTTGGATTCACTTTTATAACTTCATCCTGAACAACGTTCACCGATGAATGCGCTTCGGAAAGACTCGTTGCTGCTCGTTCTTCGACGTCGAATTTCGTTAACAATTTCCCAAGTGGTACGACGTTTGTTACAGCTTTTATTAACGAACTTGCTGTGACCAAAATTACTTTTTCCTCCGGATTTAAAAATGACAGTCCTTCCACGCAGGAAACTCCGGCAATACCCCCACCCACAACAACAAACGTAGCTTCTGCTGGAGTGCTTGCCATTTCGTCCTTTGATCCGTTATTATTTGAGTTCCTATGGTACGATTGATTTGCGAAATTGGAAAAAAAGAATTTCACGGTTTTAATGGTACTGATTTTCTACAATCTTATCGTATTATGTATTTTATTTAATTCTCTGCTTGTAATTCTTTAGGCTTCCAGTCAGAATAATTGTATTCCCTAAAAGGAACATCAAAAGTTATTGTACCACGATCTTTGGCTCTGTGAATGGCGATAAGAAGTTGCTTGTATTTCTTTTGGCAAATACCAGTCTTCCTGAAAACAAACAGGAACTAACTGTAATATGCTGAATATAGGCGCAGCGATAATTAACAGATAATTAAACTTACGTATAACTGAAAATTTCTCCGTTATGTTGAGATATAAACTGGTTAAGCAGCCCAGTGTTTCTATAGTCAAGGACTAAATATTCATCACGACATAGAGGGCACGGATTTCCTGTAGCGACAACATTTGCCCTCTAAACCCACAAAATAACAATCAGTAAAAATTAAAAAATGTTTCTCTTTCACAGATGATCGATTGCATACGAAACTTACAATGCACGTTTTACGTGTTTTTTTTGGAGGATGCAAGCCCTTATGGTTTCGTCTGTACAATTTCCATACTGGGTCATTACCATATGTCTCCTTGTAAGCTTAAATTAAGAGAACAATGAATAAATACATTAAATGTTATAGATCATTGTACAAAAGTACAAATATTTTGTAAAATATGCAAATACCGTCACTAGCAAGATAACGAATACTTGTTTCAACTGGAATCACTGTTGATCTATCTCTTGATGAGATTCTTACTTCTTCTGTTTCTTTATTAGTATCTGATGTTTCAGCACTCTCAGCCTCTTTGCTATCACGAAAAGGTGAGGTGAGAAAAATACCTCTACACGGTACGGTCTAAGAGGAAACGTAGAATAAGAAAACTTTTACGATTAGCTTTTTGATTGTCTATTTACGAAACGTACGCAATTGGTTAATTTACCCTGTTTAATAGGCCGGCACGCAGTGACCTTGCAGTTGTTTGTAATCCGATTAAAACGAATGACATTGTCCTGGTCCACTTCAATTACCGCTAGAACATGAATAGGTTACAACGAATTGAAGACGATTATTCAGATTTCTCTCACGCTTCCTCAATTGTTGCAACTGAGAACCACTGAATTCTAGGGAATTGTCTAGAGAACTTTTCTATTTCAGTGTCAAAATATTACTTGTATAGTGAAAAATTATACAGCACTATTGCAGAGATTTCTATTTAAATATACTAATAATATAATTAGTGCAAGTTCAAGTCATTTACTGCAGGTTAATTCACGTCACTGGTGTGATTTTCATTTGACTACAAAGTAAGCGTACTGTTGAAATAATAACCATAATAATGGAAGAAGAATTTGACTACTTTTATAAATTACACTTTTAATTAGTCTTTACTTGTGAAGCATAAAGTATTGATTATAATGTCGAATAAAATAGAAGTATTCGGATTTTTATCATTTACAATAAAATCATGGAATTCGCATCATTATTCTCCTTTTCTGTCTTACATTTTCACTACTGATTTGACTTACGTATCAACAAACGGCGCGCCCTTTTCCTCCTTAAAATCAAAATACTGTTTAATAAATGTATAATTGTTCAGTATTAAAATTATAAATTGATAATCGAAATGATGAATCAAACAAACAGTGTTATATCACATCAGTCTCTAAGAGTTTTGAACATAACATGATTGAAACTGTCTTCGAAAAGTGAAGTAAGCGGTTGATTTGACTAGGAGATCTCGTAGAGGCGTACTTCCGGTATTACCGAGGAAGCTGGTGCTACGTACAGTTAGGTGAGGAAAGCTTTCCTTAAAATCCTCGTGAAAATCGCGTAGTACGTTTGAAATAATTGTGTAAAAAGAGGCTAGGGTAAGAGTCGTTTGACGGAGTGGTATTTTTGATTGCAGATGGCAGAGAGTCAAAGGGATATATGCGGATTCTCCAAGAAGTCTTGTAGCGTCCTTCGATGAGGGGCCTGTCCTATCGCTCGCAAGGATACAGCCCATACGCATATTGTGCACTAGGGGAAATGCCTGAGAATCCTCTTACTCACGTCATACGAAAATTGCTGTGCATAATTTGTTACCCATAAAAAAAGGATTGAATTGTTGAGACTAACGAATGTGAGTGGCTAGTCGATCGGCCGTACTTAAGAATAATCGTCCACTAGACATATAAAAGAAAAAAGAAATAGAAAAAAAGAGAAGGTGGACATCTGTAAATCGAGTTTAGAGACGTAAAATGGGGGGTCTGGGGCTCTGTCTCTTTATTTCCCAGACAAGTCAAGAACGTCATAAATATCGAAAATTCTCGTTATGTTTGAGAGACTCGCGTTAAAGAGAAACGAACACTAGTGAATGGTCAAAAATTCCACGTACGAAGAGACACGGTTTTGAATAGTTGTATAAAAAAGTATATCGAAAGTGATGCGTTTCCGCTAGAAAGCGATGCATTTATAGAGTGTAGCAAGTGATAATTCGCGAGCCGTAATACCAAATCGGACAATTAACGATTTAGTATAACTATTCGCATAGTGCTATAAATAGAACGAGCCTACGGTGACAGGAAATTAGGGTGGGGGATAAGGTTAGTGCCCATTGGCGGTACGAACGCGTACGAGGCGTTGATTGGCTAATTTTTTATAGTGGGTGGGGACTGCGCAGAATCGCTGCACAGATCTCGATTCGGCAGTCTACTGTCGTTTGCTGCTCAAGGATTTCGAGATCGTCTCGAAGCCGTAAAGAGCATTTCTCCTTTTTACAGCGTAATTTTCGTACAGCCATAATTTACTGGCATTAATATATCGGAGCGTTTTATTTATTATGACGGTTCGGCAAGACTAGTTGGTAGATAGAGGAACAAGCAGAGGCTTCATTTTATACTATAATTAATCTTCAAGTCTGCAAGAGACCCAAGCCCCACATTTTTCGTATTTTGCCCGTTACATTACTCGAGGAGTCCATTTCTCTTACACATTTTGATTCTATAATATCGACATTAGGGCAATCGTCAAGATGGCGGTACGGGGTGACCTGCACGCGTAAATGGACGTTTTTGTGGCTCTTTGCAGATATTACCGGCATGCTATTCATCTAGAAGCACGAAAAACGTTAGCACGCCGTGGATAAATCGTATTGCAGCTAAAAATGGTGAGTTCATTCAATTTCATTTAGCATATCTCCTTTCCGTTCTCCAATGAACGGTCTTGCGAATCTTTCGACATTTTTCTCCTCGAGGGATTTCCGTTCGCTTTCATATTTCGTCGGCCATGTTTTTCTGGGCTTTTCTCTTGTTTCGGCTACTTCCGCCAGAGTTCGCGCAAGTTCCGGATTGTTTCGACTCAGATGGCGCCACTATCGCTTTCTATAGACATAGTGGGGGAAGATGATCAATAACCTCCAACCGCGGACCCATTCCAATGCCATCCTGGCCAACTTTAATGGGTCAAAGTATGCGGCGCAACGTGGCCGCTCCAAAGTAAAGTCTGTCTGACTTTCAGTGCATTATTCCATGCAAAATTTTAGGATTCTGCTCAAAATTTAATAGCCCTTTTTTTCTCTAGTATTATAAATCATACCTTGTCTCAGTTATCAAAATTGCGTGTACTCATGGCTCCGAACACAACGGGAAAGGTAATAGGGTGCATAGTATCTGGATTTCTAAAAATGAAAATGTCGCAAATCCTTTGTCGATATTCCCGGTTGTGAATTTTTGCAAAATTAACGATTGATCGATATGTTTTATTTAAATTCTTATGATACTTCCTTGCATAAGGTATTCCACGTTTTTACACATAGGAGTGACTCATAAATGTGCCAATTAGTAAAATCGCTATATATATATATATAGCAAGTGAATCATATTTCACGACGTATTTGGAAACGTATTACAAAAGAATAGAAATTCCGTTGTTGTTACCCTTATGTTAGTTTGTAACGGTCATCCAGGCGTATCGAACTCACGTAATCGAGAAGAAACCGTAATTCTCTAATTTTTGTTGTTTCCTTTATTTTTCAGCCGCGCATAGATCCCCTTTCATTGCTGAAATGCCTCAGCGTTCTACTGGGTCCAAGCGGTGGGATAAAAAGTAAAGAAGAGGTTCACAGGCTGGCCAACCTCATGACTAAGTTCTCCAAGAAGCTTGTTTCCAAGTGCATTTACATCCAGATTCTCAAAACGACCAACACTGAACTCCTGGGCCAGTGAGTATTTACATTATGCCTACTACTAATAATTCTTTTTTTAAATATTTTTCTCGTTTCACTTTCACCTAATTGATTCGTGCTTTACCGTGAACAATGAACTATTTTTTTACTTCGCGTTTGTAATATATAAGTATTTTATAGACAGTTTTTTTTGCTTTTAAGTGTGGAAATAGGAAGTTATAGATTTTAATGTGTAAAATGGAAACTTTTTATAGAACAGAATCATTCAGATGGATTGGAATTTCATCAATGGTCTCTGAGGATTGACGACATATAAACGTAGAGTACTTAACATTGGATGTGGCGATTTTTAAATATACGTAATATACATAGGCGTAAGGATTAGACAAGACGAGGAAAAATAACATTTAAATTATTTCCTGAATGCATGTTGAGACATACGGATAATTCGAAATTTCGAAAATACGTATGAAAATATAAAAAAAACATGCAAGATTAAATCTTCAAGGACTCTGAACCATCGGTCGGCTGCATTTAATAGGCCGGACTCACTGATATGTGTCCTACACTAACTCATACAAAATAATTAAATAGTTAAGTCATTAATTTATCGTTCTACGTAATCCCACTGATAGTCTTGTCTAATATAATATTCAGAAATACAGACATTATTTATGGGACTACAAACTGTTAATGCTACGTTAGGATTTATAGTTATCAGCGATGTTCGATTCCATCTTGTTTTCATTAATTACATGCACTGTTTGGATAATTTCGTTATTTGCATCTATTTGTTAATTTTCAACTTCTCACCCAATACTGTTCTACTAGTTAAGATTAACTTCAATTATATTCTGATCAAAGCATGAGACATATTGGAGTCCAAGAAATTCATTGCAGTGGTGCTCCACACCACTATCTATATATACGTATTTAGAATAATAAATTACCATTCTTTCTTGGATGAAAAAAAAAGTCACACGAGAGCCTGGACATTTTGTTTTATCGGTATACGGCATCGCGTTTTGACCATTGTTTCAGATTCATGGGTGCAGGTGGTTGGAATCTCGTCCACATGTGGCTGACTGATGGAATTCTAGCTAAAAATTGGGCGCTAATTCAAGAACTGTTAGAACTCCTGTTATTGTGTCCCGTCGATATTGAGCGATTAAAGAGTAACAACTGCCCGAAATTGATAAAGGGTCTTTCGAAGGAAGGCAGTCATCAGGGTGTCCGTTGTCTAGCAAGTCGCTTGGTAGAGCAATGGTTGAAGATCGTGAAAGGTGAAGCCGCTCCAAATTCGGTTCCTGCTCAAATAATGACCATATCCGGTCAACCGGTGACGACGCAGGCCCAATTTCCAATCGCGACCATCACTCAGGATAATCAGGAATTGACCTTCTCCACGATAGAGAAGCCAGTGACGAATAATGTGCCCGCGAAGAAGTCATTCGTCGTCGTTTCGTCTGCCTCGGCACCAACAGTACCTGTTTACAAAATAACAATAAGAGACGGCAAGCAGGTACTGGCCAAAGTCGAGACAGACGCTGCGAATATAAATAGTGTTTTAAAGAAAGAACCAGAGACTAATGGTGAAGTAGCTGAAGAGAATGTAGCCGCTGAAGATGAGGAAGTAGACGAACATGAGGAAATTGAGCAAAGGATACCGGAAATACAACCGGAGGCTGAGCCTATGGAAGGTACAGGGAAGGTAGATAAAACGGAAGAGGAGGAAGATACGAAACCGGAAGTGGCGGATGGTGGTAAATCCAATGATAAGGAGAATAGAGAGCAACAGAAGAAGGATGAGAAGAAGAGTGCTAACACTGACAAGAAGGGCCACCATCATTCCTCCTCCAAATCTTCGTCATCTTCCTCATCGTCATCCTCCAAACATGGTTCTTCACATCGTTCCGATTCGCACCGTTCCCACAGGAAAAGTTCCAGTTCCAATTCTAAGTCCAAGGAACGTGACAGGGACAGGCATCATTCCTCATCGAAGCACAGTTCCAGCTCCAGCTCCAAGAGTAGATCTGAACGGGATCGTGAGAGAGAAAAAGAGAAGGAGAAACAGAAGAAGGACCAAGCAGAGAAGGACAAGGCAACCTTGGAGAAGGTTCAAGGCCAAGCCTTGAAAATGGGAAAGATTCCAAAGAAACGACCAGAGGACGAGTCCTCGTCCTCCTCGTCGCGGAAGTCTTCCACAGATTCGCGGGATAGTTCAAAAGAGAACAAGGCGGAACCGAAGAAGATACCCGAGAAGAAGAATATCTCGATATCTATTGAGAATCGTAAGAATTCCCAGGACTCTACGAGACCCAAGACTGTCAAGACCTTCAACTCGAAGTTTAGGTCGACTGGACTTGAGGAGGAGGCCAAACCGCCGCCGCCTAGGACTGCCAAGAAGCCTGGACAAAGTCTGGACAAAAAACCACCAGTTCCTGTGAAACTACCGGGATTGAAGAGGCCGTCACCTCCGAGGGAACAACCTGTTCCTGAGAAAAAGGCACGACTCTCCCTGGATTCGCCTGGCGATGAGAAACGCGGCGGTATCAAGCTCATTCCACCAAAACCAAAACGTAAGTATCCTCTTTCTAAAGTATTTAGCGTCCTGCTATCTCTTTTTCGTCTAAGTCATTTGTTCATGGAGTTCATATTGACCTTGGAAAATTGATTTCTGTGAGATTTCTCTGAATCGATTTCTGAGAATCGATCGCTGAGACTTTTTGAATTTCAAAATTGGTCCATTGTAGACCCATTTCTTTATATTTTTTTTAATTACCTTTATTTTATTTTCAAGTTTCTTTGGTAAAAAAGGTATCGTTATGTATTTGATTTTATGAGTTTCGAGATTACATTGCAAAAGATGTATTATTTTAGTATTGTGTTTTGATCTTCATCATTTTGTTTATGTAGCCGAATATACGGATTTTGCTGTAAAACTGCATCTGTATTTTGTATAGAATGTTTGATTCATGCTTCATATTAAAAATTATAATAAGTTGACCAAGACAGAAAGGAACTAATACATTGATACTAATTTTCAAGCAAATGGTAATACTTTTTTATACCTAACTTTACTGACAGTATTATTTTCTTAATTGTAAGTTTACTTGATTTCTCATACTATCTAATCGACCTTGTGATCTCATTTTTTTGTGATAATTATTGATTGTGTTATCAAAATTCACGTGATTCCTATTTTGACATACCAGACTAGTATAGCAATTCTATAAGTTGCAATAAAAATATTATCAACATATCCTTTACTCGATCGTTGCCTTTATCAAAATTTCGTGCTGATACGACTCCATGAAAGAATGATTTGTCGAAAGGGGACCAAAGAAATGAAAAAAAGAAAAGTAGCATTAGCCATAACAAACGTACGTGAATCTTCGCATCTCTAATAAGCGGCAGAACGAGAACTAACTACTGGCTATTGAGTTTGCAGGTGGACTTGGTGCCGTGGTCGAAAAAGGGACCAATTATTTGGGCCCTAGCAGTGTTTTCCTTGAATTAAACTTTCTTCCAGACAGAAGAAGCGTACGAATCGCGTACTTATCGCGCCCGAGTGTTATGGAAAAGTACCTATTTTGTGATACCCTAAGTAACAAGTCCGACATAAAATCCCTAGCGGCGCGGTACAGAAAAACCGCGTGTAATATTTTTTTTTACTATATTTTTGTTTTAAACGCGTTCGCGATCTTAGACAAAAAGAAAGAAAAACGAAGAGGAGAAGAGACACACAAGAGGATTAATGAAAAGTATCCGAATGAGTTACAAGAGAGAAACCGATTGATCAACGTGCCTGAAAAAAGTTTGGTTGTTTACGGAGCCAGCAGGTAACCTACGAAAAATTTTCGAAAATTAGATCTTAGGATTGTGCTACTGTACCGGGATGAGCCTTAAAATGGGATTAAAAAAGCCAGTGCGGAGCCAGCGTTATAGGTAAGGCATCAGAAAACTCTTGTCTGTCCATCGTATTTCTCTTCCCTTGTACATGTACACCCTTTATTGAGCGTTTAAATAAATTGATCAGAAATCTGGAAGTATTTGACTCTTGGGTTTCTGCCGAGTGTGCGAGCCACCGCGCATTGTGCTTGCCCTATAGATCAAAGAAACTGAAAGAGAGGGAGAGGGAGAGAGAAAGAAAAAGAAAAAAATGGAATGCTATAAAATTATGTAAACAAGGAGAGACACTAAGGAAACTTGTCGTACCGTTAAACTGTCACAAACTTTCTCTAATAATAACTTATGACCGTTAATCACTTACCATTAGAAATATATTGAACAATGGACAGGGTGACACTGGAACGTACTTACCGTAGCTGTACTATCTCTAAAGTATTATTACTCTGATACCCTACTAATATTAATATAACACTGTAACTGGAGAGAATTGTTGTTATTATTATAATACTGTAAATGGAGACTTTTTTTTTGGAAATCGGGTGCTCACATGGTCCTTAGCTTATTTAGTATTATTGCAAGTGCTTATAGAGCGTAGAGAATGTAGAAAAATTTTCTGAAAATATTTTATCACGGTACGACACTGGTTAGACTTGTTACGTGTTTGATAAGGGTTTAATTAATCTTCCCCCCCAAACGGTATCACTGTATGTTATCGATTTTTATTGTCTCAGAACCTCTCTCTTTCTTCGGACAATCCTCGAGGTCGAGAGTCCTGTCTACACACTAGAGAAAACGAATTTACGGATAGGTATCGGCAAAGTCAGGGAAGCACATTCGAGCGACAGAAAGAGAGAGAGTGAGAGCGAAATAACGAGAGAAAAAATTGTGGACGACCTTATCAAGATGCCTCTGATGGACGATGCGAAGAAGGAAGGACGGTTGGAGAGGAAGGAGGAGGAGGAGGAGGGTCGTAGTGATTTCGATTACTCAAAATGGAATCGGCGTCCCTTTCGACTGGCTTTGATGGGTGTTTTGCGACGGTGCCAAGAAAAAAAAATGGGGTCCAAGGGCAGCGAAGTATATTATCGTTGCTGAGGAATGGACGATAAGGCAGAATGGCAGATCTTGTGTGACCTTTCAATCCTGGGAAACCCTAGCGCGGTGACTTCACTGTGAAAGTCTCTGGAATTTAAGGAGGATAATTTTGTTCTCTTGTTTTTTATTCCATTCTCCACTCTCACTCTCTCTCTCTCTATTTATTATTATGTCATAGACCTAACGATCGATACGCTCACTATTGATCTCTGGATTCGTCATTTCAATGTCTTATAGTCACTGAAATTCAAAGATAAAATTCACTCTCTTGTTCATTACAATGAAGCATCTCGTAGTCGAGTTCAGATAACACGTTATTAATTGAATTTTAATTTCGTACAGTATAGCATTGACCGACAGTCATGTCGATAATAGCTGCGCAATCATTTACATATTTTCAGTATAGTTTTTCGAAAAATAACAACCTACGAGTTCGATGCGATAAGAAAAAGCTTCTCTAGATGGAAGGCGAACTGTTGGGAAAATGCGTTGAGACATGGAACCTATGAATGGCCCGGAATAAAGTGGACTACAAAAAAGAGATGCATATATATATCTATAAAGAAAAAGGTGTGCATGAGCTAGAGAGAGAGAATGAGAGAAAAGGAGGCAGGAAGAAAAAAAATGGGAGCCTCTAAAAAAATATCTGCATTATTCATACCGAAAGGGGATCGAACAAAAATTGCTTGAATTATGTCCCATTGAAATGAATCGACAGACAGGGTTCATTTGAATTTGCAAAAAAAACTATTTGAAAGATTGCGCAAGAACGTCTGTACTTGCGTCCCGTACCTTGGCTCTCTATTTTCTAGAGGGTCAATGTTTTCGCGACGGATAGCTCAGTATTTGCTTCAAGAGCCCCGTACTGCGTGTTAACCAAGAGCCACGTGTATTAACCATTCGGCGAACATCGGGCCATAACGTTTGGCGAACAGGAGGAGGAGAAGGACCATTAAGCTGTGCTGCAGGTTGGGGAAAGAAATAATAGAGATCCCCCTTCTTGTATCATTACGGGCTCTTTCGATGCAGGGACTCTTTTTTCCCTTCACCGCCAACCGTGTGTCCCTGGCGAGAGTTCCTGAAACTTCAACGAGAAGCTCAAGCAGGACCGAAAGCTCCTTTCGTAATGCTTCAGTCTGTATAGCTCTTATTGAGAGTATAGCAACAAAGAGAGGAGAGACGGAGGATGCTCTAGGGGGGAGGTGAATTAAGGGTTTTTTTTTTAAATTTTGACTAAAAAGCCCGGAACAATGATTTTTTAAATCATGATGTCGTGTCCTAGGAGCATTCTCTTTTTTTTCCTTTTTTTTTGGATTTTATTAAAAATTAAGAGAGGAATGACGACATTCGCAAAATCTCTAATCATGAACGCTGGATTATACTCTTTTGTTTGTGAATAAACTGCACGATAACACCCTACACTCTTTCCCTTTACTCCGTTTCTTTATAGTTAGACAATTTAACAGCGCGAACGGTTTCACGCTTTTCGAGTTTACTGCTGTCTTGTTTATCTTCTTTTGCAACTTTTCGGATGAACTTTCTAATTTTATTATCTTCGACTGAATCGCGAGATCGATACCTTTGATCTCTTTTATCAGTACTTTTATGGAGATTTTGTTTGTTGACATTCGAGTACCGTTTTTGTATTTAATAAACACAACATTTTTATTCCTCTGCATTCTAAATAGATGAGTCCTTTTTGTATTTTTTTTCGGTGGATCATAAGTATCTTTATTTTTTTAACTTGAAGCTAATATTTTGGCTATTAGCCAGCGCGTTGTGTATTCTTTTTTTGGAGTAATTTAAAATTTCGCTTATATGCAATTTTGGTCGATTGAAGTTTCTTATTCCTTCTTCTAACTTCGCTTATGCGCTCCTCTTTCACTTTCTTTGCGAAACTTTTATCGCGCGTTACTGCACGTACAAGAACGTTAAGGAGTCTTGTCATTAATTTTAAAAATACATCGGTACTTTCTACAATTGTCTTTAATCGCAAAGGGAGAGATGCGTAGAAAAAATATATCTGCTAGGGACGCCATGTTTATCAACATCTATTTAACTATGTAACGTTACTGAGAGTAATTAATAGTCGTGACTTGTTACTTGGGACTGTCTTACGTTTACAGGTGAAATATATCCTGTAATACCCGTTTGTATATTGTTCAATATATTTACACGTTCTTTCAGCATGGAACTCTTCGTCATCAACCAGACTTTAATTGATTATTATTAATTTACAGAACTTCTTCAGACATCATACCATTTCATGTTCTTCTTCTGTTTTTACATCACTTGCTACCCCAACTGATTGTTTTTCTGTTATGAATCGAATCTCATTGGATTTTTTTGTTGTTGATTGTTACAGCGATGGTCCTCCAAGAGAGCGATATGTTCATGGACGCGTTAACGGCTTCGACGAAGAGCAAGGAGACCCGAAAGAGGAAACGAAGGACCTCCATCTCTAAGGATGGCTCTACCGAACTGAAGAAAGTTGAAAATAACGCGGACGGGTCGCGCGAAACGACGCCGCCGCCGACGTCTCCGCCGAGCGCCGATGAAAAATCACCGATATCCCTAAAACCTAATTTTAAGGTAATTACTCGTGTTTGGATTGGACACTTTTTATTTAATAGAAATACACTCTGAAGTGTATGAATTGAAAAAACAATGTGATCTAATTTTGAACAATTTTTTGTAGTTCTATCAGGACACCTTGGAAACTGATGAGGATAAGGAGGAGAAAGAAAAGGAGAAGACTGAAGATGATTCCAAGACGGAGAAGGACGAGGAATCTGATGATCAAAAGAACAAGGAGGTCATGGAGGAGGATGAGAGAAGTAGCAGTAAGTTGAATTTTGACGTTAATTAATTATGATGGATGAATTATTTGAATGTAAAATAACGAGTTCCTTACTTGTTTAGCACCCACGCCTGATGATGAATCTGAAGAAGCTAAAGCTTCAAATTCACCAGAAGAAGCGGATGACTCGTTATCATCCAAGAAAGAAAGTACCAGTCCTCATCCGGAAATAAGATACGTGGATGGTCTTAGAAGCGTTCTTTTACTTCAGAAGAGGAAGGGTCCCAAGAAGAGTCTCAAATGGAAAACTGAATTAGAATCGATCCGATACTTTGAATTGGACGAAACCGAACGCGTGAATGTAACTAAGACTTTTACGGATATGAAGCAAATGGAGAAGCAGAATGAACGCGAAGCCTTCCAAATGGCACGGAAATTGAGTAAGTTAATATATCACTGAGATACAATTATTGGATTCATGGCAATTGCGACGATTTATTTGTATATATTAATTGGTTTCAACTATTTTTTTTAAAGGTACCGAAGATCTCATGGAGGAAAAAACAACCTGGAAGCCATTGATACCGATCGACCTGCCCCCTGCACTGGTAGAACCTGGCAAGGACAGTCGAGAAAAGGATATCCAATATGCTCGTGAAAAGGGAATACTTCAAGCTCTCTACTTTAATCGAAGCATGTAAGTAATATTGTACTTTTATTGACTGTTTTGTAAATATACAAAAAGAAACTCGTATTGCTGAATGAGTCGGACGGTGTATATAACGTGTTTTGTTTACTTTTTTCCCCAGGATTCCAGACTCGGCAGCGGAGCCGGACGAAGAACGTCATCCTGTGATAACAGACCCAAAAGTGATCCCGCTGGACGATTTAACGGGGAACAAGGAGAGCGAGAAAGACTTCACGTCGATGGCCTGGCCCGAACCAAAACCCCAGCTAGCACCTGCGGCGCCAGCAATGACAAACTTCCATTACCAGGGCTTCCCTCACGGTCAACAACCAATGATGGCTCAAGGTGCAATTGGACCTATGGGTCCTATGGGTCAGATGCCTCAGCAGATGATGGGACCAGGACCAATGGGTCAAATGCCTGCTCCAGATATGGGACCTATGGCAGGAGGTGGAGGCGGCGGTGGTGGTGGATGGCGAACAGGAGATGGCAAGGTTGTAGTACCTGATGTCAGTATGAATCCTATGGCTGGTGCGATGCCCACATTCCCACAAGGTGGGCCTGAAGGGCCCATGGGTCCTCCAGGAATGATGGGACCTCCCATTTTTGGACAGCAAGATGGTTTTGGAATGATGGGTCCGGAGGAAATGGGATTCAATAATATGCCTACTGGCTTCCAAGGACCTCCAGCTATGTTTGGACCAGGTCCAGGGCCCAACTTCCAAGGGCCCCGAGGCGCTGGGCCTATGGGCAACAGAGGCAGAGGTGGTCCAGGGCCTGGCTGGTATCGTGGTGGACGTGGCGGATGGAGAGGAGGTGGTGGCTGGCGTGGTAACGGAAAACAACCGCCAGTTTGCAGACAGTTCTCAAAAAATGGCTACTGTCGAGTCGGTGACAAATGTCAGTATCTACATCCGGGTGTTAACTGCCCACCATTTTGAGGGACTTTAGATTTAAGAACAGAAGAATAAGGACCTCCAAGGGACAGGGATGAACCTTCCACTGCCAGGATCGACGGGACTCGGTTCCGGAATATGATAGGTGATTAAAAATCGTTGTTTTCCGGAACCCGCAATACCGAAGAGTTCAAAAAATGGCCGACTGCCCGAAAACGGCGCCGTGTTTGCGGCCTTAGGGTTATAAGCACCTGTACATTCTCTGTATATATAAACACTGTAACATTTCTTGTAAAGATAGAAGAAAGAGACTGTTTTTCCTTAGATTTTTTAGAGAGATATAAAACACGAAAGACCTATTATATGTGTATACATGTGTATATTACTACGGACAAGTAGAATGAGTAAAACGCGATAAAATGGCGCCAATCAAATTCTCATCGTAATGAAGTTGTATTAAGCAGGTTTTTTACTACCATCTAGAGAATAAGGGTAGCGGTTTTTTTCATTTTGTACATGGTTGGATATCTCGTTACGTTTGTATATAAATATCAATTGTTACATAAGTGCTGCTTAAAAGAAATACATACGAGTTACGATTATTTTTAAAAAAACAGTTTGTCTTCATTTCGAAACATGGATAGAAGGATATCCAAAACAGGATTCACGGAGAAATACTTCAAAAGAATATATCAATATTTATTATAATTATATATTACATCAAAAGGAAGTGTCCCGTAAATTTTCATGAAAATATCGACCTTTCAATAAGGATTGTTTCTATGATGTGAATACAAATGATGTCGACCCGCATGCCGTTCTATTCTCTCACTGCGATCACCATGTCGACGCTCCCAATGATTATTGCGACGATTTTGATTTTGGTTCTGGCGGCTCCAATCAAAATTGCGTCGCGGTTTATTGTACCACGGATCCATAATCGGCGGTTTACTACTTTCAGCTGTGTAGATCTTCATAAAGGCTTCGTCATTTTTGGTAAATCTGTCCTGGAACTCGGCTTCGCACTCAGCTAAGAACTTCTTTTGTTCTTCTGTTAAACTCGGGTCAGGCATCTTCTTATTAGTTCCGATAAGATTTCGGGACAACCAACAACGAATTCGCAACTGTAAATGACATTGATGTTAATTATTATTGAAGGAAAGACGTTCTCATGTACGAATGAAGTGATCCTTACAAGTCTCACTCAGAATCTGGTCCAGAATCAGGGCATAGAATCCTTCACTAGATGGAAAAATTCTTTCTGAATCTGCTGTTTCTATAGGTTCGAACATCCTGAGCGAAAGAACTTGTGTTTATAAATAATTTTCAATGCAATAGGTATATGGATGAACTTACCACCCAAGTGTGCTACCGCAGTAGTTACACATGCAATGTTTCCAAGCATATCCGGGAAACCAGGAAAACTCTGTGTGCCACTGCAAAGATAAGACTTATATAGTAAAACAATAATTATTACGATAGCTAGATCTTAATTATTTGATTTGATTTATTTTTTCTAAAGTGAGTATATGAATACTTTCTATTCTTTATTCTTTTTTAAACAAAGACTCACTTTTCCTGCTATTCCAACACAAAAGGCTTTGGAGACTGTTATTAGTCCAAATTGAATGCCTAGGGGATTAACTAGTACTTGTATTTCGACACCTGTTTTGCCAAAGAGTGTCTGATTGACTACAACTGCAGCCTCCGGACTTAGATGATTGATAATGCTTCCAGAACTGGCTAGATCAGCACCACATTCACGGCAGAGCAAATGATCTGATTTTAAATGAAGTAAATAAAATAAATACTGCGTAGCAAGGTCATACAATTTTCTTCACCATATCATCAAGAGGATTAAAAACCAATACCTTATTAAGCCTATGCCATTGTTATTCCAATGTCTAAAAGCAAATCGTGTGACACGTAAACAAAATTCAATAACCATTAGCTGCACAGTTTACAAACACACAAGGTATGCTCCAAAAAATACAATAAAAATGTTCATTGGGACAAATATTAAGAAAATCTTTATTAATACCACAGAACACAAAAAACTATTCTAGTTTATGATTTGTTGTGTCGACATACGCTGTTTGTAGAACTGATAGAGGTTAATGTTCGAAACGTTAATAATGTTTTCTATATGTTAAAAAGACCAGAGCATTATTATAGACACTATCAATAGAATTCTGTCGTACCTTTAGGAGACTGCAGAAAGACGTCCGATTGGCTGTGCGAGTATGACTTATTAACAAAATTGAGAAAAATAATAAGCAGAGCAGAACAGGTCGCAAGTGTATACGGCAATATGGAGTCAGCCATTGATGTATGGCTGCTCGACTTAAGCGAGACTTAAAGCGGGAGGCGCTATTTCTTTGACAGTAAAATGACCCATCGACGATCGGTTACCTCTCATAAATAGTTTAAATCTGCACGTTATCGTATTATCTTTGAATTCCCTTTATGCGGTTGCGCGTCAGCCTGCAACCACTGTAAAAATTGTCCACGAGGTATGTCGCCATCTGTACAGAAGCTAATTTGCTCCGTTGAATGGGAACATTAAAATGAAGTACATAGCCGTAATATAAGAAACAAAAGAAGTCTATATAACCTAACCCTAACCCAATCTGGTGACATAACAGTATTTATCCACACACTAAAATCATATGATTTTCCACAGCACGAATACTTGTAGTACACGTGGTATGATTGAATTGGATAATGATCTTTATGGATAACGGATATTTATTCAAATGGGTTTTTGTCAATCTAGATTTATTAAGTACTTTGTACTAAGTACCTACCTAACAAACGCAATATTACCATATAATGTGTCCCTCATTTATATAACGTCAATATACCAGTTGACACATTGCAACTACGTGTGCGTTACATGTAATATTGCGTTTATCGGGTATACTCCGATAATAATAATGATAATAATGCACTGTTTATCACTATAATTCATTTGTGAGAAAATGCACTTTGTTTTTGATTCATCAAATGTTTTGCTGCCCGTTGTTGTCGCCAAAATTCCTGCCGATTTTTCAGAAAAGCTATTCCTTCTTCGGCGTGGGATGTTATGTGATGAGCTGAGGGTTGATGGGCCGCTTTGATATCTATAAAAAACAAAATTCAGCTAATGGTATTTCTAAGACATTCCACTACTCTGTTTTAACATTGTGCACTCAATAAATATTGCCATTGTAACAAGTTAAACTTTTTTGAATAATCTATATTTGTACACTGCAAGTACAAGGCAATAAGATTATCTTGATTTCGTAATTAGAGTCTAATCTTCAAAATTCTTAAAAGCCTGATGCATATCCTCGTAAAGCTTCTCAAACTCTTCCTTTATCTTGTCTTCGCCTTCCTTACTAGGATCCATGAACTTCATAGAACTCAATCTGTACATTATCACTCCCATAGTGTCCCTGATAATGGACCAAGTGATTCTGTGCTCGTGTCTAGCTGTTTTCTCCACGAATTGATTGGCCAAATCGTAGAAAGCCAATAAATTTCGAAGCATCCCAACAGTCTTGTAAAACGGACAGAATCTATCGTATGCTGAGTAGCTATTCTGCTGAAGAAAATCATCCTTAAGTAACTTTGCTACTTCGAGATCAACAAGATCACTCTCGCTTAATGATGCTTTGCCAACGAGCTGAACAATTTCATTGAGTTCCTCTTCAGCCTGAAGGATTTTCTGTACTCGTGCACGCATGATAATAAATCCTGGAAAATGAGTCTCGTAAAATTCATCCAACTGCCGGAGATATTTGCTGTAGGACATGAGCCAATTGACAGCTGGAAAGTGTTTTCTCTGCGCCAACTTTTTATCCAGACCCCAGAACACCTGGACAATAGCCAGGGTGCTGCTAGTTACGGGATCAGAAAAGTCACCTCCTGGTGGTGAGACGGCACCGACAATACTAACAGAACCTTCACGCTTTGGATTTCCAAGGCAGCGAACTCTGCCAGCTCTTTCGTAAAAACTAGCTAATCGAGCTCCTAGATATGCGGGATATCCTGAATCTGCTGGCATCTCGCCAAGGCGACCGGAAATCTCTCTAAGAGCCTCTGCCCAACGTGACGTAGAATCGGCCATCATGGCTACGTTGTATCCCATATCCCGAAAGTATTCGGCTATTGTTATTCCTGTGTAGATTGACGCTTCTCTCGCTGCTACTGGCATATTAGATGTATTAGCTACAAGAGCCGTTCGTTTCATTATAGATTCAGTATTGCCATCCACTTCTACTGATAGTTCTGGAAAATCACGAAGCACCTCAGACATCTCATTTCCTCTCTCTCCACATCCCACGTAGACGATCACGTCAGAATTTGAATATTTGGATAATGATTGACTAATGACTGTCTTGCCACATCCAAAGGCACCAGGAATCGCTGTTGTACCTCCCTGAACACAAGGGAATAGTGCGTCCAGGATTCTTTGCCCAGTTAATAATGGATGATTTGCTGCTAACTTCTCTGTCACTGGTCTACCTCGACGTACTGGCCAAACTTGTAATAGGTTATGTTCAGTGCGTCGACCTTCGAATTCTGTTTCCATAACTTTCTCGTCTACTGTGTAATATCCTGCAGGTGCCAACCAGGTTATAGATCCTCTGTGACCTGGCGTGAGAAGGAGCTTGTGTTGCACCAGACTATTTTCATAGATTATACCAAATAGATCTCCGCCCGTAATAGGACTGCCTTTACGTATATTCATTGGTTCGAATTCCCATTGTTGACTACGACTGACAATAGGAACATTCACGCCTTTTGGAATGTAAATCGATGAGGTCAACTCGTGAATATCTTTCAAGGGTCTTTGAATTCCGTCAAATATTCCTCCCAACAGCCCAGGACCCAATTCCACTGAAAGTGGATGACCGGTTCGCAGAACTGGATCACCCACTGTCACTCCGCTTGTGTCCTCGTAAACTTGAACTGTCGCCATGGCACCTTCTAATCGAATTATTTCTCCCATCAAATTATTATAGCCAATTCGTACTAGTTCGTACATTGCTGCTCCTCTCATTCTCCCTGCTATCACTACGGGGCCCGAGACTCCATGAACGTAACCATATCGGGACTCACATTCTGCTGTACTTTGTCGACGCATTATTTAATTACGGTTTTGTTTAATAGAATTAAGTAACGGTATTGTCTATACTTTATTTGTTAAACTGTTTTATTTACTGAAATCGTTATTAATTGCTTATTTCTTGAATTATTTATTCGCATACGTATGAGTATACTTTTGTGAAGGATGCAAATAATTGAATAACTGTATTATTAATGGTTGCTGCTGTGTTCAGTCTATTGACTATGAATTAATCATTGGAGGCCTAAATTAATTGTTTCGTTATTAAATTCTTACCTGGTCTCTTAAGGAGATTCTGTAAGTATTTCTTATCCACGTTTAGTTGCCCCAAAAGATTTGGCGTTCCTGTTTTACGTTTCGTTGAAACTGAATTTTGTTTACTCGGTTCTTCATCCATTATTCCATTTTCTTTACTTTGCTTTCCTGATGGACATGACTCCAAGTCATCCAATAGGGCAGGAGTTCTTGATCTGGCAGGACTTTTATCTCTTGTGTAAATGGATTCTAGGTCAGTGCCAGAATTACTACTAATAGGAATGGGTACGCTGTTGTCTGTAAAGATTAAAAGAATATTATTAAAAATAATGATTAAATGATGTTGAATAATAATTTTCTTTTACCGACTAGTACCTACTTCCTAAGATATTTTGGATAGCCTCCTTTGCCTTCTGAATTCCAAGCCGAAATTGATCAAATTCTGGTCTAATTCTCATACCTCTATAATAATAGACGAGGCTTAATTCAAAATCACCTAAATGATAAAGCGCCTCAGCTTTGTAAAATATTGCCCGCGCATTATTAGGATCCTTCAACTTTCCTTGAAGAGCCGCTTCGGCATCTTGAAGAGCTTTTTGAGGTTCACCTAGTAGCAGATAACACCTGCTACGTGCAATAAGCGCATTTTTGTCATCCGGACTGAGTTCCAAAGCCTGAGAAAGAAAAAATTAGACCCCTAAGATATTTGTATCGTTAAAAGAATAAATATTCGTGATTACATTAATACAATTAAAATTGTCAAATGGAAGTTTGCGCATGGATAATTAATTTATAATCCAAAGTGAACCTTATTGATACAAGTTATAGCGATCTTCACATCTCCAGTTCGCATTTCCCGCGCACCAAGCGCCAACATGGCGCTGGGTTCCGCTTCCTCAGGTATTTGAAGAGCTCTACTGCGATCCTGTTTCCTTTTCATTTTTAATGATTGCTTAATATCACGACTGCCCATATTAACGGCCGCCGCTCTATCTTTATCCGTGTAAACTTCTTCCTGGCGACGACCCCCAACTTTCCTACGTCGTTTCCTCTTCGACTTCTGCATGTTCATTTCCGTATCCAAGGACGTTTTGATAATTCGTTCCTTCCGTTGACTCTTACGTCTGTCGCTACCTTTGACATTACCCTGAGTATGTTGACTGAAATCTTCCAGCGTCTCAATGCTCTGATGCGTTCCCGGAAGTCCTGCAGGGCCTTCGCGTGCATCCTTACTGTCCTTGGAACTCTTCAAATCCGACAGGTACGATTTAATTTCTTTTTTTGTATTAGTATGATCGTCAAGGCCGATCCTCACGAAACTTTGAATAAAATCATTGTCCTGTAGCGTAGGCTTAAGGATATCCGAAGCTTGCAAGCTTACTGCATCCTGAACCGTATTTACAGTGTCCTTGGTATTATTTTCAGGATCCCCTGACATTTTGTGCCCGCCAGCAAGTACGTCCGGTCGATGTCGCAGAGTGTAATGAGGTGTCTTCACACGCAGAAGGTCAGAGGTTCAAGCAAGTCAAGTGATTTCACCATAGAGATTATCACGTACTACAAAGTTTAGGTACACCCTATCACGGAATTCAGGTATTCGCTGATTAGCAGGATTACGATACTACCTGCTAACCTTAGAAGGTCGAAGGTTGCCGTTAGTGTAAGGGTGACTCTAGTGCAGAGGATGTGTGGATATCGACACCTGAGAAAGGTGGAAGGTTGCCCCTGGTAACGTCAACAACGCGTCACGATAGGAAAACCTCCACCACCCTGAGGTGCAACCCGCGTCACGTATCACACGCATCCCCGACACTCACGTGCTTCGCAGGGATACACCTGTGGAAACAATTTTGTCTTTTCAGAAAGATTTTTTTTTGTATTTTACAATGATTTGACCACCTGAATGACTAAAGATGCAAAGCGTATCTCGTTTCAAGCTGCTTCGATAGAAATCCTTTCGTTTTGACAATTTCCTATACCTGCTGCGAGTGGTAGAGAGACAGACTTATGGGTATTTACATGGATAAGAGAAAGACAGACAGAGGGCATGTCCTGAACCGTGAGTAAGATACCCTTTCTTGAATAGCTGTTCTACATCGAAGCACGTACTTTAAGTTTGATTGATAATTTTTATAATTGATTAATCTTGTATATAGCAAAATGGCGAATTTGACTAAATTTCATTTCCAGCTAGTGATCCAACAGAACTCTTTTAAGGGGGAATATACACCTGGAAACGAAAGAAGAAAGGTAATTTTCGAGAATTTTTTTCAGGGAAACTATTGGA
>JARQST010000716.1:0-11110 GCA_030142225.1 Pachycephus smyrnensis
GGCTACGTCGAAATCTGCAATATCGACGGAGGCGATGATCACAAAATCATACTCCCGGACTCGCCGCTACGATTTAGTGCCATGCTAGTAGGATCACCTAAAACCGGAGCGTTGAATATCTCCCTACTCATCTCTGTAGAAAATGTGTGATCGTCCATTGCGCGTCTAGTCCGTCAGACTCCTGATTGGCCAAATCTTCATAACTAGACCCCTGATTGGTCGAAGTTGTTCATCCATGGAAGATTCGGCCAATCAGGAGGCTGGGCGGACTAGACATGCGAGTGTACGACTAACCTGGGAAAGCTCCCTTATACCACCGTATACTTGCAGTTACTTGCTGTTACTTGCCATGGCTGTTATTTCTTGTCAATACAATGTTTTAACCTAAGATATCCATAATGGATTTACTTTATGCTGTTAATAGAAGGACCCTTTCAAAAGCTCTAGCTAATCAGGAAAGGTTTGTCTTCGTTTCTGTAATCAATAATTATACGCAAGTATATATGTAATTTGATTATTAGTTACAATGAAATAATTTATTCTTATGTTTGACTTCTGTGTAGTCTCTACGATGTCCGGTCTTTATGTACACTATCCAGTCGCAATATTGCGGCTTTTACTAGTACTACCGAGCTGGATGATAGCAGTGGAAAGACTTGGGGCTCCCATGTTTATGTCTGTGACCTGAATATGCCATGGCATACACATAAGTATGTATAATGTATTGTCCAATGCACCTTTCCACACTAGTAAAAAGAGCCAGCCTTATGGGACTCTGTGTTTGACAGGTATTAGGTACAGAGAACATGAGAGATATGCTGAGACTAGAAGTTCTAAATGTGGTTGATATATTTTGTTTCAGACACAGAATACATGAAGGCTAATCTTTACCAATCTCCTTGGTGACCTCTTATATGTTTCTTAAAATGCTTTATATAATTTTTTTATTAGGGTATTATCCAATAAGTATAGCATCACTGCCTTAGAATGGGATCTACCTGGTGACAAATTGGTTATTGCGGATTCAGCTGGAAGTGTACAGTTGTGGATATTTAAAGACCATGTTCTTAATGATTGGGTGCAAATTGGTTCTACCTGTTTTCCTGGAGAACATATTCTAGGTGCTGCTTGGTTTCACAATGGCAAAAAGGTATAGTCTTGTTCAATTTTCAGTGGTTATTGAAGTTTTTTTATACTATAACTAATTCAATCCTTTGCATCGTTAGACAGGGCTGGTAACAGAAAAAAAAGATAGTATACACTATAGTGAAAAATTCAATCATCTTCTGTTTGCACCATCTGTAAGACAATTTGGTGGACGAGCAGCAGAAGGAGTATTAGTGGTATCAACTACAGGAATGGTTGGGGCTGTAATGATTACAAGGGATTTTCAAAATCCTGTTTGCTTTGCCACAGAAAGTTTAGGAAGTACTAGACATCGAATTACTGCAGTTGATTTGTGCTATGGAAAAAGTATATTGAACTGTTTATTTAATAAAAAATTACCTAATACATTTTTTAGTAAGAAACTATTTTTCCAGATGGGCATTTTCTTGTTGCTGTGAGTAGTGGAAGTATTTGTCTTCCAATAAGATGTTATCGAGTTTTAGTTCGAAAGAATGATGAAAAATGTAGCATAACTTCGCAAGCATTGCCTAGCTTTTTTCTACAGGACGGAGCACCAAAAGATAGCAGCTGTAACTTTATGCAATTTAATATACAGAACTATTAAACTACTCTCATTTCAAATAAATGAAATTAATTCATAATGTCAACAGGTACAAACGTGGTGCATTTGAAATTCGTAGTTCGTGAAGACGCGGATTCTCTTGTTGTTGCAGCAAACAGTGAAAGCGGTGGATTTGTCGAAGTTTGGGAACTACGAGAAAAATCCCAACCAGTGCATAAACTCTTCCAACCAAAGACTTTAGAACCATTTAAGACTGTCGTAAGTGTTCATAGCTATCTGTTTATATGTTAAGATTAAATCACAAATATAACTATTTGAACTACTAGGTGTGGCAACATCAATCTCAGTATCGCTGTCAATGTCCAATCACTGCCATAGCTACAACAAAGTTGTCAATTGTAACGACAGTACCACCACCCAGTTATGTAGTAGTAGCATTGACAGATTCTTCTATTCATTATTTAAATCGCGATTGCCTAAAAGAAGTAGCATATTCTTCATTAAATATGTCATGGCGACAGGACGAGCCAAACAATAAATATTTCAAAAATTCTGTTACTATCTCACACATTGATATATCATGGCTCGGTTGTGTCCTGCTGGCCTGTGATACACATGGGACGCTATATATCTACAAATTACTACCTGAAGGAGGTGCGTAATTTAAATAAATGTTCGTCACTGTAATACAGTACTTTATGATGATGAAATACTACATAAATTTAAAATAGCCATATTCGCTCTAGGCTCATCGATGACCTTGAGTTATGCGTGCACTTTACTAGAATACTGTCTGGTTACTGGACTTGATTGGTTGGATTTACTGCTGTGTTTGAGATCCTCCATGATTGAGACGCTTTGTGAAAGGCTAGATGCGTCTTACAATAGACAAACACTACCAGTTCAACAATTTCATTATATACAATTTCTTTGCATCAAGACTTCTCTCTATAGGTGTGTACAGTCAGATTATTACACCACTACGTGATATGTGTTCTTAAAAGTTATAAAGAATATTGGCATATTACAGAATGTTGGTAACGGGACAAAATAAGGCTGCAGATCTTTCATCACTTCTTATGGTACATTCTGTAGCGACGGCATTTAAGTCACTGCTTAGGCCTTCTGATTTAATTTCCCACGATAAAGGACCTGCAGAGAGCTTAAGCGCTGTTATCACGGATGCTATTACAATATCGGACATCGATAAGGTAAGAAAATGTATAGTTGGTATATAACTGGTATAATATGAACTATTTTTTTTTACTAATTTACTAATAGGTACTATTACACCTTGATGGAAAAGAGTTCACTGTGGAGCCCAGTACTCTTCAATCCTTGCAGCAATTGATTCAGTGGGTCGCAGACTTGGCATTGAATTTATTAGCGCGGTTACCTGAACAACGATTGCAAATGAAGTCCGGTGGTGTCAGTATTCTATCAATTCGAATCTCTATTAAATAACAGCACTTATCTAAATATCTCAGTAAGTAGGTTGACAAAATTAATTTTGTAGTACGAATTGCTGAAAGATCACAAGGCGCTGAACACAGTTCGCGAGTTGCTGGTAATTATTCGTATCTGGGGCCTGCTTCGTACTTCTTGTTTACCGGTGTTCGTGAGAAGTGCTGACAATCTTGATGTATTGGCTCTGCTATTCCGATTGTTATCAAAACTTGTTCAAGCCAATGGGGAAACACAGCAGCAAGTAGATGATGGTCTGGTCGGTGAGTCTCTACCTACATACTTTGTAGTTTATGTATCATTCAGTAATACGTTACATCAGCGGATTATCAGATTATTGTATCACTACCGTACTAGAGGATTTTAAATATTTGCCAGAATTTTCAGCGTGATATCAATTTTAGTACTTCCTCATACAGTGGAATTATTAGTCACGCCACTGTTGACCGGTAGGAAGTGTGATAAAGAAACCACTTCCTGAAAGTATTACCCAACTTGTTGGTTTCCTAAGAAGTTCTTAGTGCTATTTGTAGTTCTAAACACGTTGCAAAATGAATCGTTTGTATGTGCTCTCACCTCAGTGTGTGATAAGTTAGTGTTAGTTGCCCTAGTCGCCTCTTTTGCTATTTGTTTTTTCTATTATAGCTTTATTATAAAGAAGTTATCCCTTAAGCATTTCAAATCATCGCGTTAATAATATTTATAAAAATGAATAACAAACTTTCGGTCAAGCATAAAGATTCTTTGGCCGTCGCCTCGCCGAAAAAAAAAAATTGGGTACACAGGATTATTAAACAAAAAGTGGAATTGGCGATTGAAAATGAAGCTGTACCTGTAGTTTCTAGGCCTTTTCAATTGATTCTATTTCCTGTAGCAGCGTGTATCATTTTTCTAAGTTATTGGATCATTTTGTGCCCTTTATTATGGTCGTCGCTATGCAGAACATCATATTCTACAAATTGGCTATCATTCTCGCCGTATTTATTTTGGCTGGTGGCTCTACTTGTCTGGCTTATAATAATGACAATACTAATTACTTTTTGGAGATGTCTGAAGCATAAATATAAAACGACTTCGATCAAAGGAGTAGAAAAAATTGCATCCTTTCAAGGCCCATCTTTTTTCACAAATCTTGAAGCAGTTCAGCCCGAATCATTTCTCATAAAGAATTCAAGAAGGAACGAATCTGAGATAACCTTAAGACTGAGTTGCAGGAACTCAGAGCCAGGACGTCAAATTTCAATAGAACCATTACAAAGGTCCAAGGGTGTTAATGATTCCTTTAGGAAAAAGCGTAAAGAGCTATCACCATTAAATATTCATCAAGTACAGGACAATGTTGGAGCCGCAAAAACTACAGATATAACAATAATAGAAAATGGCATAAATTGCCATGATGATTTAAATAGCGCCAAACCGGTTAACGCTAACAAAGGTTCCATCAAAGATTATTTGCATTTGGTGATAGTGGATACACCTTTTACTCCAATGGCTCCTAAAGAAATTTGCGAACTTGCTGATTCTCCAAGGAGTCAGAAATCTCCAATGACTTCTAGAGAAATATTTTTCATGGATCTCATACGAGAAGCTGAAAGAGCTGAACAGGTCAAAAGAGAATCGCAAAATGCCGAAAAGAAAGTGCAGAAATTTGAATTAAACTTAAGAGAGATGGCACCAATGAGGTCACCAGAAACAAAAGATCCTGGAAGTAAATTGAAAATGCATTCGGTGCAAGTAAAGAACGACGATACTAAACTAAATAAACCAAAATTCGAATCACATTACTTTATTGCGGACGTAGAAAGTCCTGTAAATGGGAAGACAGAAGTTTTCCTAAATATTACGACACCAGATCCGGAAAATACAAATTCTGAAAAAAATGTATGCGAGTGGACATTTGCCAAATGCGAAAAGAAACCAGCAATTATTCTTGGTAGCGTCTCCAAGGAAGAAGCGAAAAAATAACCGATTATAGTCCATTCTTGTAACATTTTATATAAAGGACTTAAGTGATGTTTAAAATTCTTAACTATTTAAATAAATTTAAATCGCATTTAAATATTACTTAGGAAATAATCTACATTTTTAATGAGTTAGAAAATATAACTTCTCGTGAGTTTCGTTATTAGTATGTATAACTTAATTGTATTGTAAGTAGTAATTAACTCAATTATTTCAGATGAATGTTGTCTTCTACCAAATCAAATAATGATACCGCAGCTGCATCAAGCTAACAGTATAATTTGCATCAGTTCACCAGTTCTCTTTTACCAAAGTCTTCCATTGCAGTTAGAATATGGAATGGAACCTGAGCAGTTGATGTATGTACCTGAATTAAATCCAGTAGAAGGTTGTATGCATTCAGGACAAATAATCGACACAATTCGACACTTATATTTGGGCAAGCAGCCACTCCTAGTAAAACAATGTACAAGGTCGGTTTAAACAATCGTTTAAACGTACTACTTTTACATTAGGTTTATTATAAACTGTATGAACCTTAATAGATGCGGCGGTAAGGCTCAGGTGCAGAATATGCCTAGAACAGCAGCGATCAGAGCATGGGAACAAAGGTGGACACGTGCTTGTAGGTGCGGTGGAATCTGGAGAATTCACAAAACTTCGCAGTAGAAGATACAAATCGCCTTGAGTATTGTAAAATAAAGTTCTTTCTTCCAATAATCGCAATCTTCATTTTATTTTTGAGTAATTAATTGACATAGTGCAATCAAAAATGTCTCAGTTGTAATCTGAGAATATGAAATTAGTCACATTTTTGTGCTTGTGTTAAAAATTATAATAATATTACAGGTTTTTATCCAATCTGTTTTAATCATAGACCTATTACATGTGTATGCAGTGATGACGTTAGAGGCCAGGAAATCGTTTGTACCACTATTCCCATTTATTTTATATTATAGTCGAACCTCCCATAAGTTATACGTTCGGGACCGTGTTACCTCCCAAAAGTTATACCTATCGCTATAGCCACAGAACAAAAGCCCTAGAGGAACCAGAATCGACACTCCGTTGATTTTCTGTCTCCAACAGCCGCCTTGTCGGAAACGAGTAGATTTTATCGAGAACTGTAAACACAGTGATTCGATATTAGTAACGTGTTAATTTCGTGAAATTGAAGTGCAATCGAAATAAATATGGCAAAACAAAGTGGTTCCTGGTGCTCGGTTCCGAAATGTAACAGTGACTACGTTTCTATCGTGCAGAATTTACGGAAGATTAACCAATCATATGCAACATTTGAGAAGAAACATTCTGTATTCTTCTCAAATGTTGCACATGATTAGTTAATCCTAGTTAAAATCCTGGACGATGGAAACGTAGTCAGTAATTTGGGACAAACTGATTACAGTCACCAATTCTCGTTGAGACGTTTTCTTATATGGCGGCAGAGCAGTGAAGTCAAATGTATATCACGTAATGTCTAAATTTATTATTCCATTGCTTTGCTAAGAAATAAATATTATATATTTATTTTAATAAATGAAATTGGTTTTATTACATCCATTTCTCAGTTCGCATTTATGCATTCATTCAACTTCGTTGTGAACTCACTTATCTGTAAAAATAAGATCTTGTTTTGATCGTCAAGTTTTGCCCTGTGTTTATCATATATATATATATATATATATATGCAATACTCCTATATTGCCAGCACGGTCCTACATACAGGTCTGGAACATAGCCATATAAGAATAGACTACGGGAGGGGGCCGAAAAAGCGTCCGCGGAATAGAAAGAGACAATTGCATCTGGGTCCCTCTATCTTTGTCTAACCGCGCATGCGCGAGTGCCAACTACACGTTGAACGTAGTACGACGAACTGCGACTCATCATTGCGCATGCGTGATTAGATAAGGACAACCCCACCACACCATAGATATAGGAATACAGAGATGTAGCATAAATGCCCGTTTCCTCCGACATTGATCGGAGTTTAAACTCTGGTTACCCTATCTCAAAACTATATAAAAAAAATTGAACCAGGTTTAAACCACGTCGGAGGAAACGGGCGAAAGTGATGTTTTTGGCAAGGGGCGTGAAGCCAAAATGAGGGGGGGGAGTCCGCTGCATAACCAATCAAATTCAAGCTGACCCTCCCTTACTATGCCTTAATATGATTGGTTCTGTTTGTGCGCATGCTATATACCGCCAATTTCAAAAGAGAATAATCCCTATTATTTTACTGTAATGCGCAACAAATAAGTTACTATAGTCGATAGTTATTTTAAATAGTTTATTAAAGGTGGCATCAACCTCGAAACCCTGACAGTCGGATCTATTCTTACATGACTTTACAAAGCACTGTACCATATTAACAAACTGCGTCTTAAAACAATCTATGAAAATGAATTTGATTTATGCGCATAAAGAAACGACAGACCCGCCACGAAGCTTACTTACGTAGCACTTTTACATCACTGCGCTTGCTCCCAATAGTAACCAATCACAAGTAGGCACAGTGTACCTCGGCAACCCCCCCTAAACGGCTTCCCCCCGCAGAGTTATGCTACATCTCTGTATTCCTATATCTATGGATTATAGAGCGGTAGTGCGTGGGCTACTGTCACATGGCTATATTATTCGCAGGTCCAACTACTAATCACTACTGGGGGTCGATTGCGTATCTTTCACTATGGTGAAAATACGAAAAGTAAATAGCTGTTAGCCAATCGCGTGTTGGGGTCAAAAGAAGACAACCACAGTGATTGGCTAACAGCTATTCACTTTTCGTATTTTCACCATAGTGAAAGATGCGCAATCGAACCCCTGATATTAATTTCCATTTAGGTATACTAGGGAGGAGACAAAATCTGCCTGTTACAGTTTGCCTGATCGCTGGCATAAAGTTAATAGTGTCGTTTCACGCCACTCGTAGCGGACGTGTTCCAAAATACACGACTCGTGATTTGCGGAATGATTAAGGTGATGCCGAATGGGAAAATCAGTTGTGCATTGTTAGGGCCCGGTCACACTCGTCAAACGCGCGTTTGAACGCGACTGCCGACCAATAATACAACGTGAATTCCTGTGGATGCGGTGTACCATTGGTTGGCAGTTCGCGTTCGAACGCGCGTTTGACAAGTGTGACCGGGCCCTTATCAGCGTAACAAAGCCTTACGAAGGGTGCGTTCCGATATTCGCTTAAAGCGGTGCGGGTATGGTTGTGTCTCTTTCTATTGCATGTGAGTAACAGGGACACAACGATTTTCGCAGCGCTTTGAGTGAATTTCGGAACGCACCCATAGTGTGCGAGGTGAATTTAATTCATAGACTTATGCCCGTTTCCTCCGACATTGATCGGAGTTTAAACGTCGGTTACCCTATCGCAAAACGATATAAAAAAAATTAACCCTTTGCGGACGCGTGTCGGCAAATAGCCGCCGACGCCTTTCTACCGTTGCGGACGCGTGTCGACATAGTATAGCCGCCTGCGCGTATCTATCGTTTTGAGCGAGAAGGCACCTAGGGCCATAGTATAATAAACACTTCCCGTACAGCTCGATTCTCTGAAAGATATCCGTCAGAGCTCTTTTTTAAGTGAACTAAAAGAGCTCTGTGAAATGATAACAAATAGAGAACTATTAAGAGATATCCAATTCAAGAGATCTGACAGATAACTTTTTCATTTATTTTTCATGAAATCCTAAACGTTTATCGTCCCGGAGATAACTTTTTGATATCTCTCAGAAATCTCTAAAAGCACTCTAAAATAGTCGCATAAGAGATCTTTTTGATACCACTATGTTCTCTGCTCGAGTGTTATTTCAGATATCTGAATCTGAGGACGAGAGCTTTTAGAGATCTTTCAGATAACATTGTGCTGTACGGGTTAGAGCCAAAATGCAGCCTGTAGAAAGAGTCTCAGGCCTTCTCAATAGCTAACATAAGTAGAGCGACGCTTGCTCTACAGACAGCTCCGTCCGCAAAGGGTTAAACCGCATCGGAGGAAACGGGCGTTATACACTAGGCTGAGCGTCGTAGTGGTGGGGGTGAAGCCGACACATGCGAGAGAATGATATATTGAGCGGTAGAGCTGTCTCTTTCTGACAGCGTAGAGTGGTAGGTTCTTCTCCTTCACCGCCATTTCCTCACCGGCGCTTGCGAGAGGCAGTGATAGGTTATGTTGAAAGTTAAATGATCAAGAAGCAAAATATAACGTGGTGTATGTATTTTCAAGTATGGTTTCGGCCTGCTGTATTTGCAAAGTTGAAAGTGGTCAACAATTTAGGTTACCGCACGCCGAGTGTGATATCCCCACTTTTTGCCCATAGAAAGAGACAGCTCTACCGCTCAATATATCGTTCTCTCTCACGTGTCGGCTTCACCCCCACCACTACGGCACTCAGTCTAGTGTATAAGTCTATACCGGCAAAAACATCTCCGATGTAAGAAAAGGGCGCCAAGTGCGTATAGTGGTTTGAGGTACTTCGCTTATAAAAAGTTTTGAAATCAGCATTTGGTGCCAAGTTTGATTGCATGAAAGATGTACCACCTTGTACCATAACTATATTCAATGGTTATTTGTTGGTGTAAATATACGTCATTGAATTCTGATGCAATATATAAGATTTAACGTATTAATGACTTGTACAATTATTGTTATCGGTGAACAATTTCTTATCGAGTACTATTTGTTCGCGTGCGTACAACTGCATTTTCGCGCGTTGGGAAATAAAATTTTGTACGATACTTGTGCGAAAAATCTTTTCTAAACTCGTGTGATCACACTCGTCAGAAAAAAAGTTTTCGCACTAGTATCGTAAAGTACTATTATTTCATAACGCGAAGCGTGCGTAAAACTGCATTTCTCGCACGGAGTGAAATAAAATTGTTTTTCCATCGGTTGTTTCGAAAACTTTCCGACAGACTACTGACTGGTTCTAACAGAAAGTTTTCCAACGGCCCATTGGCCTAATTTACACCGTATACATTCATATGCATACTGAAACACTATATTCATATCAAATTGTTGGAAAATTACGATATAGACAGGTATTTGATACGAATATCAAGAGACTCGGTCGAGTCTCTTTACCCGAGTCAACTCTTGTACCTGTGTTTGGAATCAAATATCTTATGAACTGCTATGTATAAGAAAAAGTTACTGACACATTCATTATAGGAATCGAGGGTTCTGAATTGATTGCCACCAAAGTCAAGGAGATTGGTGTACGAGATCAGGGCGTACTGAGAGGGCGAGCGAGATCATTTTATTTCTGTTCCGTCGTCGTCGTCGTCGTCTTCGCATGTCCATCTACTTTTTGACACAACAGATGGCGCTGGTGATTCACCAATACACAACACAATCAAACAAATTTTGTCCGTCAACGTTCCGTTCACACTAAATTTTCAGATAATATAAGGCTGCCTTCACAACAGTATAAAATTATTAAGTCTTTAGCCCGCATAAACAGGAGAACCGCCATTCGTCCATAGCGCGCGTATGTGTGTGCTTCGACGTAGATCCTCGTATTATAGGTGTCGGACGTGGAGACCCATGGTGTCCAACTGTTCCTCTTCGTAGTTTCATGTATCTAGGTGTCGGACGTGGAGGTCCAGGGCGTCCAAGTGTTCCTCTCCGTAGTTTCATGTATCTAGGTAACGGATGTGGAGGTTCAAGGCGTCCAGGTCTTCCTCTCCATGGTCTTACATCTAGGTGTCGGATGTAGAAGTCCAGGGTGTCTCGCTGTTCCTTCACGTAGTTTCTTGCATCTGGCGTGGCGAGCGAGTGAAACGAGCGCGTTCGACACATTAGTTTTGTAATACTGTGACATGTAGATTTTTTAAAGTTATTTCATAGAAAATTGACCGTTCAGTGTTCAGTGTTATCATGCTGCCCGGTAGTTTTTTCCGAACGAGAAGCATCGACAAACAACACAAACCGCTCCTGAAACTTGAAATCCTAGCTCAGTTTGATCTCAAAATTAATTACGT
>JARQST010000717.1:0-21666 GCA_030142225.1 Pachycephus smyrnensis
GCCGCAAGGCTGAAAGGAGACTTCGTGGCGACAACGGATCCGCACGGTAACCCACGCTGGGTGCAGCAGCTAGTCGGAAGGACCAAGGGCGCATAAGCCGTCGGGGAGTGGAATCTCGCCTTCGGAGAAGAGCATGACCCTCCACGGCTCTCTTGGACCAGGGAACCAGACCAGCATCCGGCCATACGGTTACAAACTTATGTATAGATAAGGAAGACAAACTCTTAGGACATCATCAAAATCCTACCCCCTTCTTATCAGACTGTTGTGAATTATTGCGTCATTTACTCTTCGAAAGTCTACTACGATACGTATTTTTGGTATGCCTGACGCATCATCTTTCTTGGGTACCACTAACAGTGGTGAATTCCATTGGCTGGTGATGGGCCGGATTATTACGTCGCTCAGCATTTGCTGTACTTGCTTATTTATTACTGCCTTCTGGCTCTCTGTTAACCTGTAAGATTTTATAATAGGAACTGTTTCCGGAGTGACCTGTATTCTGTGCAATGAAGCATCCATGCATCCTAGTTGGCCACCTTCTAGATGAAATACATCGTGGTATTTCTTGCATACTTCGATCAAGCTTTCTCGTTCCTCCTTGTTCAGATGTTCTATCCTCAAATTTTGTCGAAACTGAGTCGTTCTGATAGCTTGTGGAGTAGGTGTGACTCTAAATATTGGTATCCCTTTTAATTTATCAGTCTCTATAGACTCGTCTTGCAATTCCTCAATATTTACGTTCGGCGTATCGAGTTCCACTGTATGCTCGATTGTATTCAGAATGCTAACCATGCATTTTCCTTAAATACTGGCAGGGTTACACAACCGCCTAGTATTACGCCAGATTGCAATTGAACTTTGTTGACAACTCCTTCCTTGTTACTCAAGGTTTTTGCTGCGATAATTGTTTCGGATCTTGAACATACTCTTACCTTGATATTTCCCCAGTTTCCAAATTGTCCCATACAATTTTTTGTATTTTCCAGACTGGATTGTCACATGATGTTTCTCTAGGAAGTCATTACCAATTATCCCGTCGGCCAATACAGGAAAGTCATACTTTACTACTCGCTAAGGGTGCTTGATGCATGCATCTCCTATTCGAATACTCAGTGTAATTTTACACAAGGTTGTTACTTCCTTTTCTCTTATTTCTTGTAGGGTAAGGACTTTATTTCGTGCGGGTACGTCAGTAAGTGATTTTCCAATTTTTATTATGTTGACGTCTGCTCCCGAGTAGATCATCATTGTAGCGGTGGAGTTTTTTGGCTTCGCGACTTCTATTTGGGTGACGTTTGTCCCTCCTTTTTTGTCTAATTATATATACTGTGACGTGGCACTTTGTGCTCGTCACAAAATCGCGAGAGGAGGGTGGAAATGAAAGGCTACACCGTAGGGCCCGAGATGCATCGTTGCGGTTGCGTGCGTGCATTGGACTGATATTGCCGTTAAGAATGGTTTATCAATTCCCCTCGGGGAATATTCTTTTTGTTTTTGCATGTTTACACCGGTTCCGATAAGGAACCGGAGAAATTTCAAGGAATCGGCGGAGCTCTGGAAACAACACCTACGGTCCTGACTACTGCGGAGGGGCGCCCCGGGAGACAGCGGTGGCACTGGAGGAGCGTCGCGACCGAAGAGCACCACTGGGGAAGGCCGCCTACGCGGACCGACGCCGAGCGCATCTCCGCTACCTGGAGGGCACCAGAGGGTTGCAGCGGTGGCCTGGAGTCGCGCAACGAGGGATTAGAGGCGGACGAGATTCCCGCCTCAAGAAAAGACGCTGCAACCTCCAAGAAAAGCCCAAAAACAACATGCACTGCTTCTTCCAGGACAGGGGAAACAATAGAAGATCGCCGGCGAATATAGGTGATTCGGGGATCGCGCGAAGGCGATTGGCCGCCGGGGTAGTATTCTTGCGCGCCACTAGGATACCTTACCGGTTCCGCGTCTTCTTAGCGTCACTTGCGGTGTAGCCGTATCAGAGTGCAGAGGGTGATTCTAACAATCGTGCAAAGCAAAGAGAAATAGTAAGAGTGAAAAGTAAGGAGTGCAAGAAAGAACGAGCGAGAGAGAGAGAGATGGAGAGAGATAGGAAGAGAGCTCTGAAGGGTGAGTGACGCTAAGAGGCCTAACGTATTTTTGGTACTTGGTCGAGATAGCGGGGCCGTAGATTTGGCTACTGGATCTTTGATCCAGATAGTGCGTGTCACCTTACGCCTGCGCGATCGATTGGATCTGATGCAGGCTAACCCGGTGTCGATCTGGAGGATCTCATATCTCGTACCATGAGTTTTGCGTTTTGTGTTTTGCCTAGCATGCCAATATCCTTAAGCATGTTGGTCTTTATCAATCCACGCCGCGCGTAATCGTTTCGGTCTCGTTAAGGGTAATGTAAGGATTGCGTAAGAAGTGTATATCGGGGCTAGAGATTAAAATAGTATACGAGGGCGAATGGGGAATTGCGGATTTGTCTTCGGAGAGTGTCGGAAGAAAATCGGTCCCGGTAACTGACTCGAGCTTAGGATCTCTTCGCCGCCGGATAAATAATTGCGCATTTAAACTAGCATTACCTAACGGATTAGCAATTAAGTGGGATTCGCTAGGAGTCCACGGTAGGACGTTGCGTTTGTGTGGTAATCTCGGGACAAAGTTTGTAAACACCAGCGACAGGGCGACCGCTTAGGCGACTGTCAGCTCGTTAAATCAACGCGTTTAAAGGCGAGATTATCAAATTAAATATTGTATAGAATATTCTCACTGTGATAATCGCAAATTGTTCCACCCTTTTATTTGTCCGGGACCGCCCGGATAACAGTCCATTGCGTCGTGGGACTGCTAGTCCCTAATCTCCGGTGTTATTCTTCCGTGTATTATATATTCGCGTGTACTGTATTTCTAGATTTAAAGTTAGTATTAAGGTCTTATTGTATTTCGGGACCGTTGTCCCCGTAGAATTTGAGGTATTCCTCTTAATTGTCATATTTCGTTCTGGAACTTCTGTTCCATTAATTTATTTTATTGTTTCAATTAATCCAGTACGGTATTGTAACTCTAATTTATCGGAATCGTTGTTGAGGGTTCCTCTGGTTCCCTTTCTCCAGTTTTTATTATATTGATTTGTTTACGGAATCGTTGTTCCAATACTTTAGATTTTTATACATTCTATTATTACTTAAACTTGTCAAGGAACCGTTGTTCCCGAAGATTCTGTGTTTTTTATAATTTCTTTATTGTCTATTTGTTTAGTAAATCGGGCCCGCTTTAATAACGAAATCTCTAGTTTCTTTTACGTCCACTTGTCTAGCCCGTAGTGTTTGTAGCTTTTTTAATTATATTCTGTGTCTCCGCGACTCATGACCCCTACCATCGAAGAGCCGGCCAGGGTATTTTTCGGAGACCATTTCGACGATATAATTTTTATTATACCTGGCGCCCAATTGGAATTTTAATTATTTCTTGCAATTTTTGTGGTATTTTTCGCAGGGTACCAGTTATTTATTAACGGGCGAGAAATCGTCGTTACAATACCTAGTATGTTTGTACCGAATGGAAATCGTCCGTCTGAGTCCATATCATCTCTATTACGAGTTTTAGGTAAATTTTTATTCTTAGAGGATGTTTCTTCGTTTCTGAGAGAGATTCTTCGCAGATCCTTATTCTTCTTCCAGCACTTCGTTTCCTTGTGCCCCGATTTGTAACAAAAGCTGCATGTCAGATGGATTTTGTGTACTTGCTTAGAATTGCTAGCGATCGGTAGACTTCTTCGTGACGTCTCCGTTTCCGCGTAGCTTTCTTTAGCGGAGTGCCCTGATCGATTACATTTGCTTCATTGAGAAGGCATAGACCTTCTTGAATTGCTTTGATTATGATTGTGTCGACATGCAAAGGGATTCCTTGTTTCATTATTCCAGTCCATCTTCTATTACTTCATTGATTGCGGCTTGTAGGGTTGTATAGTGATTGGCCTTAACTATGGTCCACAATCCTCCATCGAGTCCTTGTACGAAATTAATTGGAGCATTGGCTCTTAGCAATTTTTCGTTATCCTTGTTTTCAATCTCGGAGTACTGGGGGCTAGTTGTAGCCTTGATCAACTCCATTAGTAATGCATCTAGTCGTTGTCCATAGGTTTTCATGACCTCATTGAGTTTTTGCTTACAAACATGAAATTCAATGTGAAGTGAAGCTGTGGATCTCGATTTTCCGTATAGGGCTTCTAGCTCTTCCTTGAGTTGGGTAAATGTAGTGATTCGCTTATATCGGAGTGCTTGATAGACCTGCTTGATTAATTTTACCCTTTATATGGTTATTAGCAGACGATCATGATCTAGTGGATTGACTTCTTCAAAAGCAAATTCGCAAAGGTCGAAGAATTCGGAGAGTTTATCTGGATTTTCCCCGCCAAATGTTTTGAGCATATCCGGGGTATCCTCTAGAGTCGTGTCATGAGGAAGTCTTCTACGTTCGGGACGGATGGGCTCCTGCATACGCGCTTCTATTCCCCTTACTTGTTCTCTAAGTCTTGCTATTGTATTTCTCGATCGATTGCAGAATCATTTATAGGATCGGAATCACGTCTTGCGTGCTCTAATTGCTGACGTTCTGGCTGGGCTATGTTTTCGAATAGAAAGTAGTTTATTGATTCGAATGACCACTGCCTATTAAAGTTGACATTTTTGTTATCGAGGTCTTGCAATGCGCGAAGAAGATTTTGTTGTACCGTACGGGGGCTTGGCCTGAACGGACCCGCGCTATGGTATGGAAGGTAATCCCCGTCTACTGGTGGCTCAATGTAACGATCTAAATAGGAATCTACTGAACGCGAATTTGACTGTCCTAATACGAGATCAAGATTAGATTCGTTTCGCTAAATATCGAGACAATTGCAACAATGCTAGGCTCTGGTTTACAGTAATTTTGCGTAACGCTGTGATAATATTACCTTAAGGGGGCACAACGCGAACCTCGCACACCGAGTAGAATAATTTCTTTTAGTCAATTTTTTTTCACTTCCCTTAAAGTTTGAAATGTCAAGAGTATTGTGTGTAAATTTCATATTGAAATTCCAAGAATTGTGGAAGTTACGGGCGATTTGCCGGAATGCGGCGGAGCGGTCGGGTGTCCAGGTGCGCCGCTGGCCCGGAGCCTGTTGTCTGCTACATAGCAGGTACGTACAATATTATATATTATATAATATATTATATAATTATTATAAATATTCTGGAGTATGAAGAAAATTGTGTGCAGATTATATTTTGATATTCGAAAAATTGTGAAAGTTATGGACGATTTACCGAGAAGCGCACGAGCGACCGAGTGGCCAAGCGTGTCATTTCTTTGCCAAAGTTTAAACGCGATTATCTCGAAACATACTTTTTAAAGACGGTCCCTAGGATATTTGGAAAACTGCTTGATCGATTTCCTCCAAATTTTGACACAAGTTTTGCGGATAGGTTGTCGAGTTCGGAACGTATCAAATGTTTTTACTCAATTACTTTTTTTCATCAAGCCAGAAAGGTCGGAAATTCCGGATGAAAATTGAATGTAAAGTTCAAACGGTCGCCATTTCGTGAAAAAATTTTTTGTTCCAAAAAATGATACAATGCGAACCGCTTTATACATTATATTTTAAGAATCTGTTCGAAATTCATGATTCGGATAAACCAACTGTATGAAATCCTAGGGACCGCAGACCGTGTCAGTGAGGGACATGTTTTACGCCGGCCACGACAGCAGCGTTTCGAGTGGATGAATATTCATAAAAAAATTTGTTAATGTACCGCAATATATATACTTTTGAATAAAACATACCTGGATGAAATTGAACAAATAGTTTGAGATTATAATTCCAAAAATTCACCTATTTTTCTCGCCGTCTACTCGGATGTGCCCCCTTAACTTATAGTAGTACTTAGCTCTGCATTTTTCTGTTGGAATCGAGGTCGTCAACGGAGATGTCACCTTTTTCTCTGATGTAGGTCGTGAGTCGTTGTTCTGTCCTCCTGTCGCTGATCCTAGGTCCCTCTTTGTGGAGCTGAATCTGTTTCTTTTTCATTCACTTTGACCTTGTTTACTGCGTGATTTTTAGGTCTTGTTTCACTTTTCTCACTTGGATTTAAAAGCCTTGACTGTGTACGGATTATTTTACCGAAGACAGTTAACTGTCATCCCACCGCTGCCACCAATGATGTGGTTGTGGATAAGAATCACGGGTTGACCATAGGAATCGAGATTCTGGGAATTGGGTAATTTTGGGGTTCGTCGCCGAGTAAAAAGTTTGAACTTAAATTCTTATATCAAAATGAGACAATTTATTAGCAAAACAATTAAACTTCAATCACACTGTTTCAAATTTTTTAATTTAAGGGTTTTCCCGAGATCGAAGGGTACGAGGACAAGGTTAGTGCTTTGACTAAATCACCGTAGCGATGATTCACTCGATTCTCTACAACTCTGTCTGACGTACCGTAAAGCCAGCAGTCCATTTGTTTCTATATTTCATCAATTGTATCTCTTCTGTTCACATAATTTTTGGATTGAAATGTGCCGGGTCAATGCCTTGCTACACTGCGTCGGTTCTGCCGTAGAGCATATTACTCAATTCACAACATGACCATGATCTTATATTTGTCATTTTCAAACTCCCATTTCCGCGGCTCTCCCCAGGATCACAAACTGGAGAGATTTTCGCAAGTTTAACCTGGATAACTTCATTTCGGACTTAGATAAAACTAATTGGAGCAATTTCTATAATTCGAATGAAATAGATTATAAAATAGAATTCCTAAACAAAGTACTTGTCTCAGCATATGATGAACATGCACCCCAACGTGTATACATTAACAAAAGGCCACCGGCATCCTGGTTATCGAAACAAATCAGAGATCAGATGCGTTAACGAGATAGAATTCGTAGATGCTTTAGACGAACGGGGAAGGATAAGTTGTATGAAAAATACAAACTAGTCAGAAATGAAGTACAGAATAATAATAGAGTTGCTAAGGAAAAATTCTGTAATGAAAAACTTAAATCACTAAAACAATGCCAAGCCATTTGGAAGAAACTCAGAAATCTTGAGCTTATAGCTGCTCACAAACCAAAGCTTCTAACTATACCTACTCAAGATGTAACGACCGAATATTTATCGAAAGTATAAATATCTTACGCTAGGAGTCACCCGAATATCGGGAATAACCCCCTCTCACGCTTTGTCATAGTTTAGGTGGCGCCGGTAGGCATTGGCCTCGTCCCTTACGCTATTTAGCACGTTCATAATATGGACGTATCTTTGAGCTACTTCAGGTACGTTATGGGCCATGCCATATCCGTCTTTACTTGTCATTCAATTATTACATTTTTGGTTTTTGTGTTTTATATTTGTATCTAACAGGCGATAGGGCCCCGTAATAACGGATTCATTCCCCATAATATGGACTCATTACGATAAAAAATCTGGAAAAAGAAAAGAACGAAATCACGGGTAAATATCAACGAGGATCCATTTAAGACAAGCCCACGTTTGGATGACGACTGAAAATGATGCAGGGATTTATACATTGATTACGGATCCTTGATAATGTCGCAGCGAGTATTTTTGATATGTGATATTACGTGTTATGGACAGACATTCAGATTATTAATTATATTTTATATATATAATTCGGAGTATGGATGTATGTTGTATGCGTATTGAGTATGAGTATGCGAATGGATGGATGTTGGTCGAACCATTAAGTTGTTCTCAAACGATCTCTATTTAATCTATAACTATTTTTTTATTTCTAATATAATCTACTTGATGATTGTGATTGCTAAGCCTTCAGTTATGCCTATTTGAAATTGCTGATAATTTAATAAAAATTTATAGTTCGCAATAAATACGTGTTTGTTGAAATAGTATATATTACAAAGAATCAAATAATTACTTTGTCCATATCAAATAACACTAAGATGCAATTATTCACACCCGATCCAGGACAAATCGAATTCGACGACAATAAATTTTACTTTTCTCACATTTTCCCAAAGGACCTGATGAATGCTTTGTGTAAGTTCAAAACGAATGCAACAGGATCTGATAATCTTTAAATAGAACTTGTAAGAAAGGCTTTGCCCTCCGTCCTACACGCAATTCTGCATATATGTAGATGTGATGACGTCAGACTTACAGTAGATAATAAGAAAACTACCTTTCTCGTCTCATTCGATTTTTCAAAAGCGTTCGATCGTGTTAGACATGATATTCTAATAGCCAAGCTAAGATCATTAAACTTTGCGTATCGAGCATTAAAGTGGTTTTGCGCATACTTAGCCGATCGAAGACAGGCAGTTGCGGAAGGGAACGACGTGTCAAGCTGGACACGGGCTGCTTGCGGTGTACCTCAGGGATCTATTCTAGGGGCTCTCCTATTTCTCACATATCTGCTAGACTCTCATACGAACCTCAAATGGTGTACATGAACTACTTTGCGGATGACCTTCGGATCTACTATTCTTGTGACCCTCATGACCTGCGTGAGGGGATATAAAGAATAATTTGTGACATCCGGCATATCAGGCTATAGGCATCAGGAAATGGGCTAATCTTAAGTCCTTATAAGATAAAATCCATTATTATTGGCACACATAGATACATGAACCAGATTCAGTTAAACACCGCTCCAAAAGTCATCGTAAACCGGATGGAAATACCATATAAACAGGAAAAAAATACTCGGTGTAACTATCTCTTCCAGTCTCTTGTGGAATAGCCACGCCGGTAATGCTTGTATTATAGAAAAATCTACTCCTAGGTCTATCAACCAAAACTAAAGCGAACCCTATTACCTCCTTCAATTCGTATTAAACTTGCGGCATGACTAATTCAGCCGCAAATTCATTACTGCTGTCTAATTATAGGCGATATAACTGAAGGACAACAATAAAGACTACAAGAAGCACTAAACACAGGAATCCGATTCATCCACAGCATTAAAGTTTGGGAGCATATTACTCCCTATTATAACGAATTAAAATGGCTCAATGTGGCTGGGCGGCGGTGGTACATATTGGGATCTTATATCTATAATATACTCCATACCAAAAGGTCTAGCTACCTCTACCAGCTCTTTGCTTTGTGAGGGTCTAATAAAACAAAAAACACAAGGACCAAATCAGAGGACATACAGGAAACCGCGCGAGGTGTCCCCCCAAATTTTGATAAGACTTTGCAGGATTGTAAAGTGGGTCAAAACATTCAACACGTATTTTTTTGTTTTGGGGGAATCCTATTTCTAAGGGGTGAAATGCACTCTTGAAAATTACTGGCTTTTTAGTTTTTCGATTATAACTCGTAAACGGGGCGAGATAGAAAAAATGTTTAAATGGCAAAATTATTGTATTTTTGACGTACTATACATCTTTGATAAGAATGATAAAGAAATTTATAAATTGGATATTATTTATATAAAAAATGTGTTTTTTTAATGCATATCCACGAGGGTTTTCGTTCGATTGGAATGTGACTTTGTAGATATGTAGAGGATGGAAAAGTAGCCGATATGTATTTTTTTTATTTCATCGATATCTCGCATTTATGGGGTGGAAACCACTCCTAACTTTTTCGCTAGTATTGGCGCATAAATATGCAATGCATTTTATTATATCTGGCTTATTTCGTGTCTCTGTAAACAACCGGATCGCAATTGAATATTTACCAAAAAGAATTTATCCCCAAAGAGGGAAAAGTACCTTCGAAAATGACCGCTTTTTCGCGTTTCTACTATAATTTACGAAAAGGGCGATATAGAAAAAAGGTTTCAACGACAAAAATACTTTTTCGCGTACTGTACATTTTTGGTGAAATAATTAATGTTTATTTTGATTTCGCATCTTTTGTATAATTTTTTCTTTTAATACATGTCATAAAGATTAACGATTGAATAAAACGTATCTTTATATATATTATGACGTGGCACTTTGTGCACGTCACAAAATCGCGACAGTAGGGCCTAAACACCGAGCTACACCGCAGGGCCCGAGGGGCATCGTTGCGGTTGCGTGCGAGCGTGGGACTGATTTGGCGATTAGGAATTGTTTATTAATTCCCCTCAAAGAATATTATTTTTGTTTACATGTTTACACCGGTTCCGCCAAGGAATCAGAAAAGTTTCAAGGAATCGGCAGAGCTCTGAGAACACCATCTACGGTCCTGACTACTACGGAGGGGCGCCCCGGGAGACTACGACGGCATTGGAGGAGCGCCAAGACCGAAGAGCACCACTGGGGAAGGTGGCCTACGCGGACCGACGCCGAGTGCATCTTTGCTAACTGGATGGCACCAGGGGGTTGCAGTGATGGCCTAGAACCGCGCAACGACGGATTAGAGACGGATGAGATTTCCGCCTCAGGAAAAGACGCTGCAACCTCCATGAAAAGCCCAAAAACACGATGACCTACTTCTTCCAGTATAGGGGTAAACAATATAAGATCGCCGGCGAATCGTACCTTTAGAATTTCCTTATCAGTCCACGCCGCGCATAATCGTTTCGGTTGCGTTAAGGGTAATGTAATGATTGCGTAATAATGGTATTTCTGAGCTAGAGATTAGATTAGCATCCGAGGGCGAGTGGGGAATTGCGGATTTGTCTCCGAAGTGTGTCGGACGAAAATCGGCCCCGGTAACTGACTCGAGCGTAGGGTCTCTTAGCCGCAGAATAAAAAATTGTGCGTTGTCATTACAAGTATCTAACGGATCCACGAAATCAGATGAATTTGCGAGGTTCCTTAGTTAGAACGTTGGGTGTGTGAGTCAATCCAAAAGCAATGTTGATAAACACTATTTGACAGGGCGATCGAGAGGTGACTGTCAGCTGGCCGGATAAACACGTTTAAAAGCAGTAATATCGAATTAACTATTAGGTGGAATATTGTGAATACGATAACAGTGATTGTCCGATCATTTAATTTTCCAGGAACCGACCGGGTATTTGTAAATTTACTGTACATTGCGTCACGGGATCGTTGTCCCTAGTTTCTAATTAATTTCTTATATTACCTTGCCTGAAAGGCGTAGAAAACCGTTGTTCTTTTTTCTTTAATTGTATTATAATTGTACGATAATTTTTTTATCGAAATTTTCGGGTTAATTTGTTATTGCGTTTTGGGATCGTTGTTACTATTTCAATTTCATTTTCTCATATTGCATTGCCTAATTGGCGTACGGAACCGTGGTTCCGAGCCTACTGCGTTAATTCTAATGTTTATTTCTGTTATTTTGATTGGCGTTATTAGTTGTACAGGAACCGTTGTTCCTCTAACTTCTTTAGAATTGGTCCGTTTATTTAATTAGATATTAGTCATTTCCAATTCTGTTCCGGAACGGTTGTTCCGTATCAGTTCTTCTTTTATAACCTTCGTTAAATAACTTTGGTTCAGGAACCGTTGTTCCTCGGTACTAATTGTTTTGTTCTAATATTGAACTTATTGTCTTTTATAAAAAATCGGGGCCCGCCTTGTGGGTACCGCATTGAAAACGAAATCTCTGGATTCTTTTCTTGGTAAATGTCCGACCCATAGTGTCTTGTACAGTTTTCAGTTATAGTTGTCTCCTGATCCACGACCCCACCGAATACGAGCTGGCCAGGGTCACCTGTTGGAGACGGTCGAGCGGTACAGAGTCCGTGTACCTGGCGCCTAAAAATCATATATCTATTTTGCTGATAATTATTCGTTTCAGGGTGCCATTTATTTGTGCACGGCGATACCTCTCGGGAAACGTTGTTACAATATATAAAGGGTTGAGAAACAGTTGACACGAGTTTTTTGGTTTTGTCGATATCTCACATTTAACAAATGTGAGATTTATCCCTTAACTTCATTTCTAGAATTGGAAACATGCATTGGAAATCCATTTTATATTACCCGACTTACTTTATGATTATTTATGTAATAAATGTTCACCATAATATTATTTTATGGATTATATTTGTCGTAGTAATGATAGTAGTGAAAACTTTTTGAAAACTTTTTTCAACCCTCGGAGGTGATACCTCTTTTTACAAAGCAAAGTTTCAATCGATCGGAAACCTTTGCGCATATGCATTTACAAATCCATTTTTGAAAAAGCAATATGCAAATTTCTTTTTTTGAAGTATTCACACCACAAATGTATAGTACGGGTAAAAAATGTTTGCCGTTGAAACCTTTTTTCTATCTCGCCCCTTGCGCGAGTTATAGTAAAAACGCGAAAAAGCTGTCATTTTCGAAGGTGGTTTTCCTCATTTGGGGATGAATTCTTTTTAGTAAATATTCAATTGTAATCCGGTTGTTTACAGGGACACGAAATAAGCTAGATATCATAAAATGTATTACACATTTATGCGCCAATACTAGGGAAGAAGTTAAAGGTGGTTTTCACACCCTAAATACGAGATATCGATGAAACCAAAAAATACGAATCGGCTACTTTCCCATCCTCTACATATTTACAAAGTCACATTCTAATCGAGCAAAAACACTCTTAAATATGCTTAAAAAACACATTTTTCAATAAATAATACGTATTTTTTTTATTTATTGTTCTCATCACAGATGTATAGTACGTCAAAAATATAATAATTTTGCCATTTAAACATTTTTTTATCTCGCCTCGTTTATGAGTTATAATCGAAAAACTAAAAAACCAGAAATTTTCAAGAATGCGTTTCACCCCTTAGAAGTAGGGTTCCGCCAAAACAAAAAAAATACTTATCGAATGTTTTGACCCACTCTACAATCCTGCGAATTCTTATGAAAACCGGGGGGGGGAGAGGGTAGACCTCGCGCGGTTTCCTTGTTAGTCTTGCCCACATATAGATTAGAGAACTCTATAAAAAATCTTTCCGCTTCTCCGCAATTTCACTATGGAACTCCTTACCGACAGCGATCAAATCAGCCTCATCCACTGCCTCTTTTCAAAGCACGCTTTTATTTGTATCTTTTGAGAAAAACAATCCCCTATACTACCTGACAAATCTTTACTACCTGTAACGTAGAAAATCAACCAGCATGCGCAATTATAAATAATATTGCATGTTTATCGAACTTAGCTTTAACGAATACCTAGATAATAAGCCTTGAAATTGTAAACTTACAAGCATTGTTTTGTTCATCAATACTGTAAGCAATGGTTGTTACATATAATGAGTTGGGTGCTCTTAGGGGATATAATCCTAGAGCACATAATAAACATATTCATTCATTTACTTATTCATTCTCTCTCATATACAGGGTGTCCTAAAACTACTTTTCTTCCGTAAAGTAGGCGATGGGTGGAGGTATCCGGAGTATTCTCCCGCAATCCGTTTTCCAAAATTCGCAATAGTTTTCAAACGGCAATCATTTAAGATGTACCAATCAGAATGAAAGATTTCCACGGTTCATGGCTACGTGGTGAGAAGTATAGTCGTGGCTCACGAAAGCTGCTGAACTACCTCCCACCACGCAGCCATGAACCGCGAAAATCTTTAATTCTGATTGGTGCATCTTAAATGCTTCCCGTTTAAAAACTATTGCGAATTTTGGAAAACGGATTGAGAGGGGATACTCAGAACACCTCCGGCCATCCGCCATTTTCCGGTGTAAAAATAATACTGGGACACCCTGTATAACACGATCACATCGTCTTTTTTCATTTATTTTCAAAGCAAATGAGTCATGGGCTTCAGACTGTAGAAAAACATGCAGAAGTTATTGCACTTCATAGTAACGGCCGCAGCATGCGTTATATTGTTAAAAACTGAATATACCACGGTCCATTGTTGGGAATGCTATCACTCGCTTCCAAACAACCGGCTCTAATAAGGACAAGGTTCGCAGTGAAAGGCCTTGAATCACTTTTAAATCAGAGGATCAGTACATAGAATTAATGTCAAAGATGAACAGGAAGCTTACTGCACCGGAAATTAAATACGGGTTCAATGAAAGTCATGAACATCAGGTATCGGTATCTACTGTCAAGGATCGCTTGCACAAAGGCGGCTTTTGGGGCAGAGTTTTCCCTAGAAAACCGCTATTACGGCGTGGGAATAGGGCGAAGAGACTACATTGGGCTCAAAATCACAAAGACTGGACCATCGAAGACTGAAAATGGGTTTCGTGGACCGACGAATCGAAGTTTGAGGTTTTTGGTCAAAAGCGAAGAACGAATGGCCGCCGCTCGTCTTCGGAAAAAGTGCATGCAGACTGCATAACACCTACCGTTAAATATAGTGGGGGATCTGTGGTGGTGTGGGGGTATTTTGCTTACATGTCCATGGGAGACCTCCACAGAATCGAAGGAATACTTGACCAGAAAGGCTACCACTCCATTCTAAGTAGGCATGCTATCCCCTCTGGAAAATGCTTAATCAGTCGTGGGTTTGTCATGCAGCAAGACAATGACCTCAAACACACTTCTGGATTGTGTTCCAATTATCTGCAGCGTAAAGAGGAATGTGGAGAGCTTAAATTCATGGCTTGACCCCCTCAATCTCCCGATCTTAATCCCATAGAACTTCTGTGGGATGAACTCGATCGCCGACTGCGGAGGTTCTGTCCCACCTCCCAGGAGCACCTTTGGAAGATTCTCCGAAAAGCATGGAGTGAAGTATCGAATTCTATTTTGGAAAAACTCGTGGGAAGGATGCCATGATTGGTTAAAAAGGTCCGCCAAGGGGGGTTTGTTCGATGAAAAGAATGTGTGAGTTTTAAGTTATGGATTTGTTCTAATTCATGAAATTTCTATTTCAAGTTTGTCACTTCTTGTTATAAACCAAATAAAAATCGTTTATTTTTGTAATAATCGGTATTTTATTTAAATTTTCCCAACTAATTCCCTTGTCCGAAAACTTTTCAACAGCAGTGTATGTCTACTCCATTTCGCTTAGCCGCTGAAGTAGACGCATGACGCATACTATAAGCCATAAAAATTTGCGTATCAACTCCACTTTTACTTAAAACTTCCTTAACCAATCGACTTAATTTTTGCGTCGTGACAGCCTTGAAAGGCTTTTTTACAGAGATAAACAAAGAATTTATCATACCACGTATTTCTTTGGTCCTCTCCAGATACAGCTTTAGCGATGACGCTGTTTAAACTTTTGTATTCGCAGAATAGACGGGCAATACTAAATATGGCTGCTTTCTATCTGCTCCAGACATCTTAATCCTATCATGAATTTTAATTTCTATCACTCCTCTAGTCTCACAAATATTCCTTACATCTATCAGTGTAAAGGTTTGTAATTCATGTTCCGTCATTAGAAAGAGCAACATGATAACTTTCTTGGACAAATCCCGTAAACTCAAATGTTCGTGTGACGGCCACGAAGATAAAAAATCGAAGACTATCTTAGGGTACCAAGTTGTATCGTATTGAGTTGTATAATAGTTGTATCGCCTTGGTGGTCTTAATTTAAAAATACCCTTAAAGAATCTTCTGAGCCTAGGATCTTGGACTATTTCTGAACCAGGTGTTAAAGAAATTGCTGACCGAAAGCAGTTCAGAGCTCCATACGATGCTCCTTTTTCATAAACTTTAGTGAGAAATGCAAGAATCTCTGGTACTGACTTGGTAAGGGGATTAATTGATATACCCATACAAAATGTCCACCATCTTTTCAGTGTGGAATCATACTGTCTCACCGATGATTTACTTAACGATGTGACCATTACATCAATTGACGGTTCTGGAATATCTTTTAGGCGGAATGTCCTCCCGATAACCTGCCTACCACCAGGGTAAGGCTCCGCCACATAGGATGTGGATCCCTATTAGAAAAAGTTAAAAGGGTGATATCTGGCTTGAAATAAATAAGCTCACAAACAAGCATTGAATAGAAAAGTGGAAACCAGGCTTGAGCTGTCCAATCAGGAACCACCGTTATACCCTCGGAAACTTCTGCTTTAATTTCTTGCACTACTTTAAAAATAATGGCAAATGGTGAAAATGCATAAAAATAATACGGCTTCCACAAAATTACAAATGCAGCCACAGCCACACAATTCGGATCTTTGAACCAGGAGATGTATCTGCTACACTTAGCATTAACGCGTTTAGTAAACAAATCAATTTCTGCTTCCACAAAAACTTGCATAACTTACCTAACAGCTGCATCTGAAATTTTGAATTCTGTTTCAGGTTCCAAATTGCGTGATTTTGAATCTGCTTCAAAATTAGCCTCTGAACTTATGTATGAATCAAAAATTCATAATTCTCGATCTTCACACCACTGCCAAATCTCTTGTATAATCTGATTTAGTTTAACAAACTGTATACCACTCATTCTAACCATTCACGTAACAGAATATTGAACTTTCTCAAACATTTAGCAAAACACTTTGATCCGGAAAGGGCAGCTTTTAATTTAAGGTAATTGATGTGATGCAGCCGTTCCACTTCGTTTCATTGTCCGTGGGCTCTGCCTTCTCCACAGACAGCCTCCCAACCGAACAATGACGCATCTGATTATATTTCTATACAAAAACTCATATTCCTGATGGAATTAAACGACGTTAATATATGTGATTCCTAGCAAAGAAAATCGTCTTTTAAATTGTCTCCAAGATACATCGGTTGTTCACAGTTATCCCTATTACCCTAAGGGCCAAAAACTTTTCTCTTTCAATGGTTTTTGTATGACGTCAGCCATATTTAATTGCAGGACAGCAAGAGATTAATGATCCGATCTACCTGGCAAACTCCCTAATTTTGCATTTATCCATCGTACTAAACTTCACAACCTGATCTTTTATCATTTTTTTTCTTTTGTGGTAACTCCATAATCATTCGCTCTGAATTACGAACAAACAAAACTTACATTCTTTAGAAGGAATGAGTTGACTCTTTTTATCATCGTGTATAAAACTTAAATTTTATAACAAAGTACATGATTGTGTAACATTTAACTTACATTCCTTATCTGACTTTCCCAACAATAAAAAATCATCCAAATACATCACAGAAAGAAAACCTAACTGTCTTAAATAAGGCACCACAGGTTTCACGAGGTCAGTAAAAAAAACATGAGGGGTTATACAGAGCCCAAACGGTAAGTAAGAAAATTTTAAAAATCCTTCCCTCAAATTCAAATCTCAAATATTTTCTATCTAATTTATCAATGGGAATTAAAAAATAGGCATCCTTTGAATCTAACGATGCCATAAACAAATCTTGATCTATCAATCTCATTACAGTCCTGTAATCTTCTAATTTGAAATATTTAGTCTGAATGAATTTGTTCAATCGTTTAAGATTAAGCCTGCTAGAACCATCAGGCTTTGGCACTAAAAATATACTTGAGATAAATTGTTCCTGGACAGGATTACATTCAAATACCGCATCTTTCTTCAAAAGTTCAGAAATTTGTAAACTGATCTGTAGCTTTTCTTTTACTGACCAACTAACTCTCTTAAAAGATATTTTTTGGGCAACTTTAGATACAAAAAGTATTCTATAGCCTCTAATTAATGACAGGATCTTCGGATCTGAACTTAGACCTTTCCATTTATATACAAACATACGTGGCCTACCGGCTATCTGACTGACACTTTCTATTATCGTTTCTTCACATGGCTATTTTCCTTCCTGTGGGACAACTTCTGCGACTGATGGGCACGTAGGAACCTGCTCAATGACGATATTGGGTACCTTTGCCCGCTCACAGCTATTAATGTATTCTTGGAACGTTGCTGGCGGAGCCGGCCGTTCCAGTTTTTTGAGGGTGTCCCTGGCTAGACCTTTCCTGCAGGCTTGAAATCTTTAGATGAATGTTCTACTAACTTCGCAGATTTAACGTTATCAGCTAATTCTTTCGCAAAAGGCTGTCTATAGTTGTAGTGTTGAGAATGTTCTTTAAAGTCGCATTAATGTTTGCGAGAAGTAAACTTCTCCTAATAACAGACTCGTCATACTGTAACTCCGTCAGAAATCTGCTTATGTCACTAACAAGGAGAATAGGGAGGCTGGTCATCACGGATTTCGTTCAGCTTGCACGTAGTGACAGCTATTGACTTACAAGTAAACGTGTTTTTTGCCGTTTGATCTCATAGGCCTTGGTTGCTGAGATATTACGATTTAAAATTTTTGGAAATTCGGGTCGAATTCGCTATGCAGCTTAAGAACCAGGAATGTAACTATGGAAATGCAAGGTGAGCGTGGCTACCACGGCAAGGTGGCGCACTGGTACGTGGAGGTCCCGGGTTCGACCCCGGTGTGTGGGACTTTTTCCTTTTCTTTTCTTTTCTTTATTGCACGAGTAAAGAAATTTAGATCTACTGTTTGTAAGTACAAATATTCATTTGTAGCTTTTATCTTCTTATTCGTTAACAGTCATTTCGTTACATAAATTCCTTACAATTAAACATATTAATTTTCAATCACATTTTTCTTTTGACAAATGCTTATGGCAACAAATGTGAGGATGGAAATTATCATAAAAGCAAGCAAAAGCAAAATTTTATTAGAACCGTTGAAAATAAAATGTAAGTACGGTAGTAAGACATCATCTTGTGTAATGAAATGACTGTTAACGAATAAAAAGATAAAAGCTACAAATGAATATTTGTACTTACAAACAGTAGATCTAAATTTCTTTACTCGTGCAATAAAAAAAAAAAAGGTAAAGTCACAAACACACCCCGGGATCGAACCCGGGACCTCCACGTACCAGTGCGCCACCTTGCCGTGGTAGCCACGCTTACTTTGCGTTTCCATAGTTACATTCCTGATTCTTAAGCTGCATAGCGAATTCGACCCGAATTTCCAAAAATTTCAAATTGTAATATCTCAGCAACCAGGGCCTATGAGATCAAACGGCAAAAAACACGTTTACTTGTAGGTCAATGCTATCACTACGTGCAAGCTGAACGAAATCCGTGATGACCAGCCTCCCTATTCTCCTTGTAAGCCATTCTATCATTGAGAGATTTTCTTCATCACTTTCATTCTTGAAAAACACAGAGCGCTTTTCCCAGTGCGGCCAGACACGCTGCTATCTTCTCCTGTTTCTCCATTATTCGGACATCCCTTTTGAACACAGGCTCTTGCAAGGATGACTTAACCTCGACGTTCGGTTTTGGAGAATCAATTAACAGGCAATTAGTTGGTGGGGGGTACTTTTTAACCAAGACTTTTTTATCCTCTCCTTGGTAATGTAAGTTTGGCAAGGGTTTAAAATAAACATTGTCATTTGGTAACGTTAACAGTTAAGAGGTTAATATAAAGACAAACATGCTTTTATAATATGTAGCATATATTTTGTGCATTGATTTTGTTTTCTTTAATTATTTATTTCCCAAATTTTATGTTTTAATATTAATTGCGAATATTAGTACGTTTCGAAAGAAAACATTACAACAAACTAAATCAAAAAGAAAGTAGAAGAACGTTATTTTCATCCCAAATAGGATATTTTTATTTATCTGTGGTACGTTTTACCCGATTACGGCGAAACCAAAAGGAAGATTATTATATAAGTCTTTTATAACGAGTATACAATTAAATGTATACACACAGTTTTAAGATACGTTTTCCCCCCTCAACCCCCGCCCCACTAAAGCTGTTCCCAACTACCTTGAAAACTCATATCGCGCTATGATTAGATGAATATTTACCTGTAAATTCGGTCTTGCACTAACGAATCCATTATTGTGCCATCAATTTCTCCAAAGAATTTTCCAGTATGTTCATGCCTTTCACTAATTATGACGAAGCCACTATTATCCAAGATATAACAATCAAGCTCTTCTGAAGCACAATTCTTCTTGCAACCTGTCATTCCAGTGCACTGTAACAAATATAAATGATAACCTTAATAATATTTCAAATGTTTATTGTTGAAATCAATTTAGGAAATGAGAACAATATTATCTTTTCAGTTGACTACGTATAATTGACATGGACAGCGGTTTTCGTTGTGAGATAGGCGGGATGTTGGTCAACGCATGCATGGAGCTGGAGGAGTTGAATGCTTATACCAATTTGCAGCTTTTTATGATTTCCGGTTCTATAATTACAGGATACTCGCCAATGTTAGATCTTCTAAAATAAGAATTAGAAATTACAAACAGCTGCAATTTTGCATAGGCAATCATTGGACAAAAACAAATATACGTATTTTTTATTTTCTTCCCAATCTATTTTTTGTGCGTATCTCAAATTTTAGAAGATGTAGCATTGAAAAGTATCTTGTAAGTTTAAAACCGAAGTCATGAAGAGCAACAAATTGATTCCCTTTTTCTCTTTGTCATAATCTGTTTCCTTCCGCGCTGCGTACGATAAGATGAATATTACAAAAAGTTTTAGGCACCGCATTTGATTCTGCGTCTGACTAAAGTATCTTCAAACAATTGCTGATCTCGCATTGTTACGCGTAAAGCTATTGCAGGAAGCTAAGGAGTACGATCAGTCTCAGAAATCTGTCAAAAAGTGTCCAAATTTCGGGTGCAAATATCTCCATTATTATGGATGCTATCCTCAAGTATTTTTTATGCGCAATTTTTTTTTCACTACACTTTTGTATCATGAGATTTGGTCGAGTCTCGCGTCAAGTACGGGTCACGTAACACTTGTGTCGCGTGAGCTATAGATCGATGACCGAGGCTACTTTTATCCGAAGCATCTCTTATATTATTATATTAAGGTAAATTCCCCTATTCCGGACTATGTCCGGTAGTAGTAGGCTTCTCTACCACTCAATAAACAGCTAATGGCTGAGTGGCGTTAGCCCGATCAGTAATAGACGCACTTGTACATCCTTGTTTATGCTTATGAATACACGGTTAGAATGAGAGATTTTCCTTAGACGACCAGTAATAGGGGCTATAATTTACCTTATAGTATTTTTTAACCATTTTCTTGAGAGCCCAATACTAAGAAAAATCTTTTTATTAGGGTGAATCGTTCAAAGTGGCGCGTGCCTTTTCGTGTATAATTTTGAAACTAGTTGGAGCGCTGCACCGGCACTATGCGTATAATATCTCTGTAGTCTAAGCTTACACCATGTTGTGTAACGTTGCATTTGCGTTCAGTAATAGAGCGTTAACGGTTGATTCGGGCGACAAGTGACGTAGACCAATGAATTTTTATACGTTTCGGCGTACTTCTCGGATGGAGTGCATCGGATACTTGGCGCAACTTAAAAAAAGCCTTTGGTTCAGTTGCCCTTTCACTCCACACGGTGCAGCGTTGTGTAAAAACTATTGAAGAAGGACGAACCTCAGTTGATGAGACCCAAAATGGAGACTTCCAAGAAAAAGAATCAGGTTGGTCATTGCTTGAAATTATGAATCTGACGGTGAATATCAACAAATATGTACCAATACACGGTCACCTATCAACGTTCATTCAACTATCTAAGGATGTGCAGAGTAAGAAAGTAGTTATGAACATCAGAAACAACGATCCTTTTTCTTTTCTCTGGTCTGTTACGGCAGCTCTTTTTCCAACTAAAGTTAATGTAAGTGTTACGCTCCAGCTTGCCCACAAACATTCCCCTGACTAAGCATACCACGGCCGTTCACTCAGAAGGAATGTCACCACAATGCAGGACGATTCGCGATAATATAACTAGTGCAACGACCCACACGATAGCGCCAAAATGACAGGTCAGCATTATGACCAGCTGTTGACGACGGCCATAGACCCGAGCACGAGGAATACCT